>CM061133.1:140384724-140534747 GCA_030789695.1 Scilla litardierei | reverse complement strand
GTAGATCTAGTTTGCTTACCTTTGGTGCATGCCACGCATAACTTACCATTCTCATATGTCGGATGTGGTAGTCCTCTTACCAAATTTTTGTTTTCTAGCTCCTTTATCAATATCATGCTTGCATGTGCTAATCGTCTATGCCATAGCGTGGCATCTTCTTCACCTACAAGCAAGCATTTAGAAACAGTCAGTTCTTCAAGCATAAGAGTATAAACATTATTCTTTCTTTTTGTAGTAATAGTAGTGTCACCTGTGGAGCTATCAATGATTCTACAAAGATTTGCATCAAATTCAACTTTCATACCTTTGTCACACAGCTGACTGATAGAGATGAGGTTATGTTTAAGCTTTTCAACCAATAGGACATCTGTAAGCTGAAAGGTGTCGTTACCTACAACACCTTTACCAATTACCTTGCATTTTCCATTGTCCCCTAAAGTAACATTTCCTCCTTCATGCTTTGCAAGGCTAAGGAACCTTTCTCTCTCACATGTCACGTGTCTTGAGCAGCCAAAGTCATGTACCACTCACACTTTTGTCCCTTAGTCGTGCTATGTACCTACACATAAGAAGAGCATGATATGTGTGACCTAGGAATCCAAATAGGTCCATTAATGTTAGTCACTTTACTTTTTGGAACCCAAATTTGCTTGAATTTGATGTTGGTATTCATATACTTGCAATTATAATAAGCATGACTAACACCACCACATGTATAACATTTAGCAAACATGCTTCTTCCTATACCAGTTCCTTTTTGATGTTTTCTATTAATTCTAGGCCTCTCATCAATTTTATTTCCATAGCCCAAACCACGCATGTTATTTCCATGTATCTGATTACCTAGAATAATGTCTAATGAATGCTTTCCAACACCAAATTTTTTAATAGACGATTCAAGATCAGATATTTTAGACTTTAAAAACATGTTCTCATTAACAAGCATAGTACATTTACTACTGAAGGCCTTTTTGTTCTCTTCCTCACTCTTTTTCAGATTAGCCATCTTCTTTTCTTGCTCTTTGTTTTCATTTATTAGCATGCAAATCTTCTCATTTAGCAATTCATTTTCAACTTCTAGCTTAACCATATTTTGTTTAAACATGCTAATATCTTTAAGCAAAGTAGAGCAATTCAGACGTTCATTTTCAGTAGGCATGCAAGATTTTCCATTTTTCAAAGAGCTAATAGTAGAATTACATGCAACAAGCTTCTCATTAATTTCATCAACTTCTAATGGCATATTATAATTGTCTTGTTGTAATTCAAAATTAGCATTTTTAAACTTCTCTACATGGGATTCAAGTAACTCAACAGTTGATTCCAAACTTTGAATTTCATCTTGCATTTCTTTAAAAGTAGTCACGAGTTGAGCTTTAGTTAGAGATTTTACCTCATCTAGTTCTCCCATCAGGCACAGGGAGGAGTGTGCAACTTCCTCTTAAGATTCATCCTCGATGTCCATATCTCATGTGAGCACCAAAGATTTCCCCATTTTGCTCCGCAGTGTTGTTCTTTCCTTAAGGGCATTTCTTCATAATATGTCCCCGCTTTTTGCATTTAAAACATATAACTGGATCAGTAGTAGTCTGCTCAGAAAATTTATTTGCAGAATTAAACTTGTTAGAAGGATTAAACCTTTTTAGCATCTCTGATCTCCCATTGCCTGTTCTGATATATTTCTTGAAGCTTCTCACCAAAAAAGCCTCATGTTCATCTCCATCTTCATCCTCCTTAGCCTGAAGGGCTAGTGCCTTTGAAGTCTTGATCTCATATTTCTCTCTGATTTCAACACTCTGTAGCTCGAGCTCATGGGACATCAGGTTCCCTATCAGATCCTCCACTTTCATCTACGATTAATCCCTTGCTTCCTGAATAGCTGTGATTTTGGGACAGAAGGTGCTACGCAGCGCTCTTAAGATATTTCTGATTTGCTCCAGACTCGAGTACGGCTTTCCAAGAGAGGTAGATTTGTAGACGATGTCTGTGAACCTCGCAAACATCTATTTAATTAACTCTGATGGAAGCATGCGGAAGCTTTCATATTCAGTGCTGAGTAATGCAA
Organism: Scilla litardierei; assembly: GCA_030789695.1. NCBI lineage: Eukaryota > Viridiplantae > Streptophyta > Magnoliopsida > Asparagales > Asparagaceae > Scilla > Scilla litardierei. The sequence goes on along the minus strand of CM061133.1, from coordinate 140,532,682 downwards.
GTCTGGATTCCTTAACCTGCGACATTCCCTCGTGAGTCACCTCCAGAGTATGCCAAATTTCCTGCGTAGTTCGACATTGAGCTATACGGTTAAACTCAGCTTTACCTAAAGAGCAAATCAATGCATTCATAGCTTTCTTATTCAATGAAAAGAGCTTTTTATCAAAGTCATCCCACTTATCTTCTGGTTTTAACATTTCATTATCAGCAACAGTACTGATGGGAGGTTTATAGCCTTTTTCCTACAATTCTCCATACATCATAATCAACAGCAGCTAAATAAATCCTCATCCTAGTTTTATGCAAAATCAACATCGTTGAACTTAGGGGGACGAGAAATAGACTGACCCTCAGCAACAGCAGAATCAGACATATTAATAGACATGGTCAACTAGGCTAGATCCTCTAAACTGGCTCTGATATCACTTGTTGGATCTGGATCTAAGCCTAGAGGGGAGGTGAATAGGCTTATACAAATATTCGTGCAACCCACACGAAATCTCAGGTAGTTATAGTACAATCAATCAGACGCAGAGTATAGTAAAGCAGTCACAGCATGCACAGGTGATATACCCTGGTTCGGTCGCACCCACTAACTACGTCCAGCCCCAAAAGCAATACTTGATTATTAAAGTTAACTGGTACAACCTGTAGCTAGAGCACCAACTCTACACTTACCTGGCTCTCAGTACCTAAACTCACCAAAGTGCCCAAACAATAACAATCTAGTAAAGCTCTCTCTTGGCTAGTCCCAACTGAAGGGTTTGTGAAACCCTTAGGGCACAGATCCGTGCCCGTCCTAAGTTGGACGGACCACAGAAACAAAAATGCAGCGGAAAACTAAATGTTAATGTAATTAACGTGCAGCCCTAAGGAACAAGACCCTTAGGCAGGATCTCTGCAAGCTCGGGTTGGATCTGACCACCCCAAGAGGGATCTAAACTACTGCGAATAATTAAAACGAAAGCTTCTAAAAACATACCTGAAACCTTGCCCTGGGACAGGCAAGGTGTACCGCAGCGTCTTCTGAGCCGATCCACGTCCCACGCCGAACCGCTCCTCGAACCGCTCCACATCCCGAGGCGAGCAATCCTCATGTCACCGAGCCAACCACGCGTCGAAGAAAGTTTCACGCGAGTTAAAGCCTTCGCCAAGATTTCGGATCCGAATCCGAACCCCTTCGTGGCTTTGCTAGAGCCCTTCAGGAGTAAGGCATAAATTTAAGGAGAAGAGGAATTAACTTAAGCTTTGATCCGAGCATGCTCCAACGTGTTTGGAAGACGCTCAGATCTTGAGCTTGGGACAAGTTTTTGAGGAGGAGAGCAGACCCCTATTTATATAGGCGGCTAATCCTCCCCTTTACTCAAATTCTGATGTGGGACTAAAGTTTGGAGTTAATAAATTCAATTTAGTTTGCCTTTCACAAAGACCAAACTTCCGTGAATTTTAGCTCCCTCACCATTGAGTTTCATGATTGATACAACCTATCAAATCGAAGGGCATTCAACGGTGAATGCATAGGAAAAAAACTGCGAGTCAATCGGAGTCCGTTTGACCCTCCAATTGATCGACCAAAGATCAGCCCAAGACTTGATTTTCCGGAAAAATTGAGCCGTCACACCAAAAACATCTAGGTCACAAAAACCTAGGCTGTGGGGCCCACAGCGTGGGCCCCATGCGCATGCGCGCTCCCAACAAGGCGCGTGCTCAGTACACGCCTGCAGAGCGCCAAACGGGCCACGCCCGCTTCTCAGCAACGGGCCCCCGCCCACAATGAAGACGGCGAGGCTGTAGCCCGCCTTTTGGGAGCGGGCCACGCCCCTGGGTCAAGGCCATGGCACCTGGGTCAAGACCAATAGCTTAACAAACTGATTTTTGGTGTTTCGGGCTCATTTTGAGTCCGATTTGGATGCAGTTTGAACCTGGATTTAGACCGGGACGATCCTGTCATCCAGGTAACATTTTCCTTGCGTTTATAATATTAAATATTGTCGTAAACTATTTACAACACATTTAACCCCTTTTGCATCATATGCAAATTAGTCCCTATCTATGCTTAAAATTATCATTTGCATAAAATGAAATTTTCTATCCCTTGCATCAAATGCACATTCTCCCTAATGTTTCTACCTATTACTAGACGAAGATCACACTCTGTATGAGATCCTACAGCCTGACCCTACTACAGGTTGGGCTCGAAGCCCTATACGACAGAGACCACGAGCAGCAATTGACGTCCCTGTTTCAGTATCATAATTATGTGGTTGATTCATCAACATAAGTATGTCGGGACCACCTTAACTGTGTCAGTGATGAATTCTGCAGTTTTAGTCTCTTCGTCTAAACTATGTCGTTTTAACTCAAGCTTAGGGTACGGTCAAACTGTCAACCCCAATAGCTTGAAGTCGGTTAGTTTCCATCGATCTTTAGTTAACTAATGTTGGAATTCTTCCAACATACTCTGATCAGAGATTTTACTAAAGACCGAACTAACTCTACGACACTAACTCCGATTGACCGAGAGAGACGAATCATCTCTTGGTCATTACTCTCCTCGTACGCTTCAAGTGACACCCAATCAAAAACCTTTCGACAGGCCTAGCCTCGAAGCTAGGTCAGTGCTCTAAGTGGCATCGTTCACGCACAGGTTCGTAAAATGACCTCAAGTCAAAAGACCAACTTGGCTATCATCACTAAGAGTTATCATTGACAGATTGGCCAACATAACCATATGATAACTCTTGTGGATCGTTCAGTGAACTCATTCTCTAATGAGCACCTATGTCTCGTCTTCGACTTCGCCCAGTCAAACGATCATGAGATCATCGCCACCACTAAACGGTGAAGACTAAAACACAATGGTCTATCTGATGTTTCGATATCCTTGTCTCGAAATATCTACGACCATGAACCCTTTTAGACTTATGCTACAGACGGTCAAGCATTTCTCCATGATCGAGATACTCATCTCGATAGATGTTTGACCTTTGCATAAAGTCTTGGGATTTTACCTAAGTTAATATCTAATGTTTACTACATTATTGATTAACTTAGATAAAACTATACCAAACAGCTTACTGTTATTTAGAACAAGATGTTTGTTCTATTCACACAGAAATAAATTGCCTCGAGGGCATCATCTCTCAACACCAACTAGCCAAGTCCCCAAAAAGATAATAAAATAGTTCTACAAAGATCAAACACCAAATCATAAATATCATAGAGTAGAGTTTAGAATCGCTCAGTTGTGACGGCGTTGGTGTCTCTGTCGTTCAGTGCGTGGTCAGATGTCATCTGACAAATAGTAGTCCCCTCTGAAGTCTCAGCAAGCCTTGGGATATGCTCTGAAAATTTCGGCGTTCTGAAATTGATGGAAATCTGAAGCTACGACACCAAGAGATTACAGCTTGTGAGTCCTTGATCTGATCTTGCTTGCGGCATGTACCCTTCACAAAAAAAAATTGTCGCACGCTTCCCTCTTCAGAATTTGCGTCGGTTGCTTGGAGTTCTCTTAAGGAAAAAAAACTTTTGGCCCCTTGGAATGTTTCGAAAAGGGGGGAAAAGTGAAGTTGCAAACTTTATTTTTGTTTCTTCAAAGAGCAATGCGCACGGCTTGGGGAATTGATCAATAATTAAAAAAACTGTGCGGCTCAGCTTGAGCTTTTGAGATTTGCAATGAAAACGAACAGTTCGGCCTGGGGAAATTTTTGGACTGTGCTTGATGATTGGTTAATGGGAATTTTCTAATGGAGGAAATAGGAGGTGCTCTTGGGATTTTGTGTGTTGCGGCTGCTGTTAAAATTTTTTGAGATGTGCCAAGAGAAATACCTTACGGCTTGCTTGATCTTTTGGGATTTCTGGGTTGTGGCCTGTTTTTTGGATGATGAACAATGCGGCTCTTTTGTCATGCTAGGTTATTTTTGGCCCCTGGGGATTTCGGCTATTGCATCACCCTTTTTGTTTTTGTTTTTGCTTATATATAGATGAGGGGCAAGAGACTTGCGGCAATAGGAGAGTCCCTATGTCTAGGGTTGTGGTAAGGGATAGATCAATGGCTAGTATTTATAAGATTATAGGGAATCCTAGTGATAGGGTGATTAGCAATGGACATGAAAGTTTGGACTTGGTTTGGTTGAGAATAAGAGTGGGCTCAAGTAGACATGAACCAACCCAAATATCTTCGAATTGCTTCCTCCTTTAGATCACCTCTTCCATCGTGCATCTGCAAGTTGATCATTCCTGAAACACTTAACACACATGTTAAAAACGTTCACACACGTTTGTTATCATCAAATACGAAGTTCAAAGATCGTTGCTACTAACAGAGACCACGGCTCCAGCCGCGTTAAGGAGCAGGCGACCGATGATCCCATTATATGCCGATCCAATCCTCAGCGCCACGAACTCTATCGTTAGAGTGGTCGAGTTGGACGGCTCCCCGAGCGTGACAGGGAGGCGGATCACCCCCGAAGGGCATGGAATGGCCCGTGAACCCTATCACAGGCCCAGAGCACAGCTCCAGGTCTTCGGCCCGCAGCCCAATCCTTTCTAAAGTTGACATGAAGAGGATGTCACATGAGCTGTCGGTATCGACGAGCAGGCATCGGACAACATCGGTGTCAATGACGGCTGAGACAACTAGTGCATCGTCGTGTGGCACTTTCTCCTTCTCCAAGTCCCTCCCAGAGGAGTAAAGGGGTGGGAAAGAGACTTTGGTTTTACCATCATTCATCTACATAGGTCCTGTCCAGGGCGAGCCCGGCCCCTCTGCTCGGGGCAAGCGTCGGGTAGTTAAAGTTTTACCCAAGCGATCATGGATTGGCCCCGGTGCCGACGTTGCCACTGCCGATCTCCTGCGTCGAGGGGGGCGTGGCCACGTCATCTCTACCGTGTGGTTGTTTGATGTGGGTGCTTCTTCGGCTTCCCACAAACGGCGCCAAATTTCTCACCGTTGAATTGTTGACCGGAGGATGGGAGGTCAACATGGACAAAGGGACATGTGGGTCCTCCGGGATCGTTGAAGGCGTGTTCGCTCGGTAAGGGATGCGTGGATCCTTGCGTCGGCTTGCCGAAGAGCTGCCTCGGCAAAGTGATGACCTCCTGGTGGTAGAGACGAGCGGGCTCGGGAACGAGGACGCTCGGCTTCGGCTGAGAAGACGCTGAGGGGTAGCCTCGGTGTCGCTGGATCTGCTCGACCTGAATAGACGAGGAAGCTCGTCAGGGGGGTCGGACCTTGGTTTCGACCAAGTCCCCTCCGATGCCTAAGTCAGAACGGATCTGAAGGAAGCTCGACATGATCGGTATGGCTCGCGAAGAGGCCGATACGCGAGTCCTCGGACCGAGTTATGGAGAGGAAAATCTCAAGTAGAAGACAACGTCGTGTGAGAAGAATACCTCTGTCTTTCGGTATCCAGAAAGTGGTCCCTCTCTCCGCCACCCCTTGAGTCCCTTTGTAGGAGTCATCCCACGTTTGCACCTCCTCCACCTCTCCTCCTTCCGGCCCCATGATCTGCCTCTTTGATGGCGTCTTCATGGGCCATAAAGGTAGACGTAATGGGGCCTCTTAATGGTGATTACGAGGGCGTGCTTTAAGGGGATCGGCTAGCTCCTGCCGACGTGGGCCAGTGATTGCACCCGCTCTGGTTCGTGGCAGGCCTGAGTTCCAGTCCTCGTGGGGGCCTCGTCGCTTGACCCATTCTCCTCGGGGCCGCAGGCCGGCGACACGAGTCTGGGCCGCTCGGTTTAGGCCCGTCCAAATAGGATTGTATCAGTACCGGTTCTGTTGTTGATGAGATAGTCTCTTCTCTACTGATTCGAACTAACTGTATTTGCAAATTTAGAGGTCCTACCTGGTATAATACCTTTGGATTTAATAATGATATCTGATTTTTGTTGTATAATACTAGATTCTTATCTACATCAATTATGTCTTCTAATATTCTTTCTGACGTACTAGGCATGCTAAAACTTCTTCGTGGCATTATTCTGTCCAGGAAACTAGTGTTCCTATTTCTGCTAATTCTGACCTAAATTGTTCCGTTAGGGTTCGACTATATTTGAACATCTTTAAACTTAATGCCAAAAGTTTGCAATCATGTTTCCTTTTTCTTTTCACCGTCTGTTATCGGTGTTTTTCCTAAATTTAAGGTCTGGAGTTTTGTAATTACGTCGTCTAATTCTGGTACTGGTTTTATTTGGACTTGTAACAACCTGTCAAGTTTATCACCAATGTCTACCAATAGTGCTATGATTAGGTTGTTTGCTTAGGATAAATTCTATGACACTGGCTATTTCCTACGTGTGTTGTTAGGCATATAGGTTCTGGATTATATTTTTCTACGTTTTCAAAGCTTTTATATAATTGGGATAATCTTCCATCTATTATCCATTTACTATATTTGTTTACTTCAGTTAATATGTTTTCGATTTTCCTAATACTGGTTTAACTCTCTTTTAGTTAATTCTACATGTTCTTGCTGAACCTTAGTAATTTGTTCAAGATCTTCTAACCTTTAAGTCTTGTGATTATGATATTATTTTGGCTTTTATGTAATCCAAAGTTTGCCCTATTTTAAGTAAAAATTTATTTTTTGTTACTAGGTTATCATGGACTATTTCCCACAATTTTCTATTTTTTGTTTCTATAATTTCTAAAGATTGTGCTAAGTTTATTTGGAAATTTATTAAGCTATTTAGTTCCTTGTTGTCACTATGCAAGCTATGTTTGAAATCTATTTCAAAGAAGCAAGGAAAGTTACTACCTTGTGTATTGACGTTATGTCTTGCCAACTTTGTTTCAAATTTAAGTAATCAATAGATTGCAGAAAGTTTCTAAACTAAGTTCTTACTTGGTAATACCTCAGGGTGTCCATCGGGCCGGCCCGGCCGGGCTTTGACCGGGCCCCGGGCCGGGCCGGCCCGGCCCGAAATGGACCGGGGGGGCGGAAGCCCGGCCCGGGGCCCGGTCAAGCCCGGGCCCGGGCCCGGGCCGCGGGCCGCCCCTTCATTTAAAAAAAACAAAAGAAATAAGAAAAATGGTTTAAAAAATCTTAAAAAATCTTAAAAAATCAATGTTTTTAAAATTCAAATTCTTTTAAAAACCTTCCTATTTAAATCCTAATTAAGATTATAACCATTAAACCCATTATTTTCTCCCTAATTATTAATATGAATTCAACTTTCCTAATTACCTTAGCTTTTAAATCAATTATTAAATAATTTCATTAATAAATATTTCAAATTTGAATTCAAATTCAAATTACTTCCATTTCAGCATGGGAGGATTTTACTCATCCTAATAACAATAAAATCCTATTTTCAATTGCAAATAAATATTTGAATTCAAAGTTTAAATCCCTTCCTTAAAAACTCATATGAGACTTTACCCATTCTTAATAGAATTAAATCCCATTCTTAATTATAATTAAAGCTTTGTTCTTTCCATTTCTTCTTAGGCTTTAAACCCTTCCCATTTTAATTGGCAATTAAACCACTCTCTTAATAGCACTAATTTTCTTGTTGTTGTGAACGGGTATTTACTGGGTTGGATGAGTTATTGGGCCATCCTAAGTGTTTGGGCCCATATCTGTATAAGCCCACTTGTATTCTCCCCTTTGGCTATAAATATAGACCTGAGGGCTCTCCCCTCATCAGTTGATTCATAACACGTTATCAGCACGAGTCTCTAAAATTTTTTTCCTTCCCACAAATTTTTTTCCGTTCGTTGCGAAGGCGAAGGCGAGACGGGAGATCCACGACCGCGGTGCAAGGCTTCCTCAAATCGAGCGTCGTCATCCGCGTAGGGCTTCGAGCAACGGTCGCTATATCCGAAGGACGGATATAGAGGTAAAAACTCTAAAAACGATATTTTTAAATCATACGTATGATTGACCCTCCCCAAGATCTCGGAAGATCGACAAGGGGATTATTTGTCGCCTTGAAAACGACGGACCATTCATCCCAAAAACACAATTTTTGGGGTTATACCCTAGTATTGATCCACCGGCGGCTTGCCGCCCCCCCCCCCCCCCCCCCCCCCCCCCCCCCCGCCTGCAGCGGGGGGGCTGCCTCCTACGCCGACCAAAAGGGGCGATTTTTACCGTTTTCCCCCCCCGCCTGCAGCGGGGGGGGCGCCTGAATACTGCCCGGTGAGGGCGGTTCCAGCCGCCCTCTGCCCCCCCCCCCCCCCCCCCCCCCCCCCCCCCCCCCCCCGCAAGCAGCGGGGGGGGCGCCGCTGATCCGCCCGAAGAGGGCGGATCCCACCGCCCTCTACCCCCCCCCCACCGGCAGCGGGGGGGGCGTCACTGATCCGCCCGAAGAGGGCGGATCCTACCGCCCTCTGCCCCCCCCCCCCCTCCCCCGCCGGCAGCGGGGGGGGGGCGCCGATGATCCGCCCGAAGAGGGCGGATCCGACCGCCCTCTGTCCCCCCCCCCCCCCCCCCCCCCGCCGGCAGCGGGGGGCGTCACTGTTCCGCCCAAGAGGGCGGAGCCCTCCACCCTCTGCCACCCACCGCCATCGGCGGCTGATAGGGGCGGCGGCGGCTAAACCCTAGCCGCCGCCCCCCCCAGCCAAATTTTTTAGAAAAAAAAAATTCCTGCGGGCTTCGGCCCGCAGGCCATTTTGTAAAAAAAGAGAGAAAAAAAAAGAAAAGGCGCCTACGGCCCGAAGCCCGCAGGCCGGCTGCGGGCTTCGGCCCGCAGGCCGTATTGAAATATATATATATATATATATATATATATATATATATATATATATATATTTGAGGGGGAAGGGCAAAAGCTTCTAAACAAGCCTTAATACGAACCTTTTGGGCTTAATATAAATTTTAAAAGGGCGTTCAAGGGCAGAAAATTCCTGAAAAATCACGGTAAAATACGGGCATACTTTCGGACTGGCAAAGGCCTTTTGGGGATTTTTTGGGGGGGCTTTTGGGATGATGAGGGAAACTTTTTCCTCTGACAAAGAAAATGTTTATTTTGGGCTCTTAATCAATTTAATTGATTAAACCCATTTACTTTACAACCTTTGCATTGTAATGATTTTTCCTGCAAAAATCATATTTACATGCTTTGCATCTCTGGTATATTCTGTTGGATATTATATGCGTGGTTGTGCATTGTATTTAAAACTTAATAATTAGGAAGATCATGTGAACGCTCTGCCGTTAGTAACCTAACCTAACGGTGTATGACGTTGCCCAGTGGTCCAATAATTATTAAGTGTTTAAATTATTTATCCATCTCTGCGAATATTAAATGCCGGTGATGCCTGTGATGAAAATGTCTGATGAAAATGTTGATGAGCACAATATTTCTGCATGAATTGCTAAATGTGGTTTTTGGATCGGCCGTTTAGTCCCACAGTTTATTTCCCGCGCTTTTCTTTTATTTTTGAGAGAAATTGTAGTGAGGAATTTATGTAAATGTCAAAGAAAGAAGACCAACTTCCATGGGACGGAGGCCACGCTTGAAGATGGAGATATCATATGGGACCCACGGGGTTTCCAAAGTTGTATTTTCATTTTCTTTAAGCTGCAAATTTGTATAATTTGGACTGTGGACTTTTTTGGACTCTTTCTTGTGGGACTGGCCGATCCACACATTTAGTTTTTCGTTAAATATTGCCTCCACATGAAAATGTTTTCTCCGATTAATTATTAATTCATGCATGTTTGTGCTCTGCTAGATAAATGGCTAATATTTCAAGCGTTAATTTCGAAGTACTGGAAGCATCAGGTAGAAACTATCCAAAGCTGGCAGCTAGATGTAAAGTTTCACCTGCGGGCAAAGTCCCTCATCGCTACTGTGACTGAAAAAGAAAATGTTAGCGATATAGAGAAGGCGCAAGCCATCATCTATATTCGCCGCCATGTGGACAAGACCTTAAAGGCTGTATACTTTACGGTCGAAGATCCACTTGAGCTATGGACTGCCCTTGAGGACAGGTATAAACATCAGAAAGATGTTATACTCCCAAGGACACAATATGAGTGGGAGAACCTGAGACTACAGGACTTTAAGTCCATTGCTGAGTACAACTCAGCACTTTTTAGCATCACCTCACGCCTAAAGTTGTGTGGTGAAAAAGTCTCAGAAGATCGCACGCTGGAATAGACGTATACGTCCTTCCATGAAAAAGATGCGATACTCATGCAACAATACCGTGAACGCAAGTTCACCAAGTATTCTGAGCTGCTTTCATGTTTACTCATGACCGAGCAAAACAGAGAGCTTCTCCTCGCCACTCACAATATGCGCCCTCCCGGCACTACCCCTCTACCAGAAGCTCACCATTCCTCTTCCTTTAAAAAAAAGAAGAGGGATAATAAAAGAAAAGAAAGACCACAGAAGGGGGGTCAACAGAAAAAAGCCAATGGCCATGAACAACAGCAGCGAAATAATGAAAGTAAGCAGAAGTTCACGAGGCACAGAAATAACAAAAAATAGAAATGATATACCCCCACCCAAGAGGGAATGGGAAGACCAGTGCCAAAATTGTGGCATGAAAGGCCACTGGTCCAGAGTGTGCCGAACTCCGCATCATCTCCAGGATTTGTATAAAGAGAACAAGAAAAATAAAGCTGAAACAAACCTGATGACATCTGATGCTCCAGTTAAGTTTTTCAGCTGACGACTTCGAAAATAATGACATGCTTGACTAGCCTTTACTTTTATCTTAGCAAATTGTTTAGAACATCTCACGTTATGAGAGCTTTTGTATTACGCAATCTGTTTTGATTGAAAAATTTTAGTAGACAATAAATGAATATGTCTATCTGAATATGCATGTGCCTCTATGTTTCATCTTTTGAAACTGCTCTCATAAATAATTAGTAGACAATAAACACGTACGATCTCTTTCAATACAAAGCCCAATATCAGGGCTATATTGAAGATCCAGGGAATGCAACACTGTTGCCCCCAAACGACACAAAAATAAAGGATGCACTAATCCCTCTGAATTCCAAAAGAAACTTTCTAAGTTTCAAGGACATCCGTTTCAACGGATTCCACTTGGAAACAGCAAATGTAAATGAAAAAAAAAATTAATTACCGTATGCAACGTCTCAAGAAAAAAGAGTAAAATCCACACTTGAACGTTTTGATAGCCTTATAGGCCTCCACCATACGGAGATTCGGAGAAAGGAAGCAGAATTAAATGGAGCACCTGAAGTGCCCGACATCAGCCGAGTTTTTACTCCGGCATGATGGACTTGGCCACCCTGGATTTGTGATGATGCATCGCATCTTATCCTATGGGTATGACTTGAAGAACCAGAAGATTCTTCAGAAGGGAAAAAATCCCTCACATCCCTTACTATAAGGGAAAACTAATTGCAAGGCCATCTCCACGATAAGTTGAAAAAGAATCTCCACGCTTCCTCAAAAAGAATACAAGGAGATAGATGTGGATAAAATCCACCACTCCTAGTGGGATATTTCGGTACTTTATTGTACTGATAAATGCATCCTCAGTGTTTCAGAGTGTTTTCTCACTACAAAGCGTTGACCGTGGAGAACCCGGTCAACGTGGTTAAGGGGCCCTCTTGGGTCCCTCGGGGGCTTCGAGTCGGTGCAGATGGGACGAGGGGAAGCCTCGGCCCTGGTTGAGACGCTCGACCTCGGACCGACGAGCACGGCCTCGGAGGTAGGATGACGAGGGGTAGCCTCAGTCGTCCAGCTAGATGCGTGTTCGGCGAAGGGCGAGGGGAAGCCTCGGCCCGGGTCGAGACGCTCGGCCTCGGTAGGTTGTGCTCGGCCTCGGCGGTCGGACGACGAGGGGAAGCCTCAATCGTCCAGCTGGTTGCGTGGTCGGTGAGGGGCGGAGGGGAAGCCTCGGCCCCTTGATCTGATGCCCTCCTGCGTAGACGAGAACGCTCGGCAGGGGGCCGGACCTTGGTTCCGGCCAAATCCCCTCCGATGCCTAAGTCAGACAGAGATCTGAAAGAGGAGGCCCGGCGGAGACGGTTCGACTCGTGAGGAGATCGGAACGGCGTCTCACGGCGCGAGCGGGGGAGGAAGGAAATGAAATGGGGGAACTAGGTCGTTGATGGAGTACCTTAGGTTCTAGATACCTGAGATGCGGTCCCATCTCCTGTCGTCCTTCTAGCCCCTTTATAGACCTCCGCTGTGATTGCCCCCGACCCACGTCGCTCGTCCGCCCCCAATCGTGCCCCCTCAATCCGCCCCCTGCCGCCGCTCCCTGCGCCACGCCAGCCTCCCCCCATAACTGCCATTAAGTGGTAGTGGGATCGAGGGAGCGGTTATCGCAGGAGTGGGTGAGTGACCCGCAAGTTACCGGGGCCGGGTCGGATCTACATTCGGGGGAGTCCCCGATAGGGCCTTATCGAGTGGGCCTGAGTGCTCAGATGGGCTCTTGATCGGATGTAGGGTTTTTGGGCTCGTGTCTTTCGGGCCTCGGCCAAATAGGCGTAACAATTGCCCCCATCGGTTGGGTCGATCGGCCTCGGCCGGTTCGGCTCGGCCGATGTGACTTCCGCCGACTTTGACAGGCTCGCCAATCGATGTCGACTCATTTATTAGTCGTCATCATGAGTTGGTCCGCTCGACACTTTTAAGGCACGGGCTCCGAAGCGCCGTCGGTCCTCTGATGCTGCCACGTGTAGCTGCAAGCTTATCCCCACCGCTCGCTAGGTCATCTTAAGTTGAGAATCCGAGGGGTTCGTGAGCCGCCATCCCGTCGTTTTCTCCTTTGTGCTGATCCCTGTTCTGCCTGAGCTCGGCCTCATGTCATCTTCCTCTGCCGCGGGTTCGGTTCGGTCGGAGCGCGACGCAGCTCCAGGTCTGGCGGGTGGCACTCCTTCGGCGATTCGTCAGCACGGGGATGATCTTTCAGGGGTGCCCTCAGAGGTCTTGTCGTGGCCTTCGTCGATCTGCGCCACCGCCATCGGGAGCATGCGCTCCGCCTACCTGCTTCCGCCCTACTCGGCTCGTGCCCCTGGGGATGACGAGCGGATCTGCTTTCCCGGCCCCAACGAGGTTGGAATATATGAGAAGTGCTTCCGCTTCGGGCTTCGTTTCCCGCTCCATCCTTTTATCATTGAGTTCCTTCAGGCCCACAACGTGTGCCTGTGTCAATTCTGTCCCAACGCCGTCGGGCTCCTCGTCAGGTTCATCGTTGTCTGCATGCTGAAGGGAGTGGCGCCCTCTCTTCGCCTCTTTGCCCAGTTCTACCGCCTGAGCCACCACCAATCGGGGGCGTGGATTTACATCAGCGCCCGCCCGAAGATGACCCTGGTGCTGGGGTTGCCGAGCTCCCTGAAACGTTGGAAGGGGGAATACGTGTTTGTCACGTTCCCGTCGAGTGTACCTTTCCCGGTTCGGTGGGAGGCGGCCGGTGCCGTCATCCTCGATCTGGGTGAGCCGACGGTCGCCGAGCAGCAGACGGCGAAGGACATGCTGGCGATTCCTGTGAGGGAGCGCTCGATCGACGTCCTCTTTAGTGACCACAACTTGCGTAAGACGGTGTGGCCCCTAGGTAAGCTTCTCTGAGCATTTGCCCTTCGAGGTCGTCCAGGTTCTGTTCTGTCTCTCATCTCTTCTTTGAGTGCAGGTGGATTCCCTTTGGTCCCTCTCCCGCCAGCGCTCTCGTGCAGGTCCCAAATCCGGATCCGTGCAGAAGGGATCATGTGCTGGAGGTTCGGAAGAAGCAGCGGGTCGGGACCGCGACCGGAGGCTCAAAAAGGAAGAAGGTGTCATCTCCCTCTCTTCCCTTGCTGGGGTCTTCCAAGCGGGTCCGTGAGGGGGACGAGGGGGTTGACGTCTTGCCGACTGCTGATCGACCTCAACCCGCCCCCGTTGAGGTTGCCTGGCCGTGGGTCGGCCCTTCGCCCCTCCCGGACGATTCTCTCCCTGATGCTTACAGTCGGTATCTTGGTGCGTTCCGCTCCACTCCTGGCGAGTTCCCTTCGTCAGGGGAGGGCCTTCTTCATCCACGCTTCCCAGTGGGGGAGAAGGAGTCGGTGTTTTCGAGCCGCAGAGCCGCCGCTCGAGTGGCCGAGAACTGTTGTCTCCCTCCCGATCAGGTGGTGTTGGACGGAGTCAGAGGTGATTGTTTGGCTACCTTCGTGATCCAGGCTGGTCAACAGGTAGCGTGTCTCTGCTTGTCCCCCCTTTCTCCAGCTGCTTTTGCCGTCTTACCTTCGTTGCTTTGGCGCAGTTGTCCTCGGTGGGCCTCTCAATGAGGCGCCAATTCGCGGCTCTTCCCAAAGCCAAATCTGACGCCGGGCGAGGCCCTGAGGCCCCTGGCGAGAAGGGGGAGGCAGGTCAGTTAGAGGAAGCGCGGGTCCAGTCCTTGGATTCTCACGTAACTGAGCTGACCTCTGCCCTGGAGGAGGCGGACCGAGAGAGAGCCGTGGCTCTGGCTGCGAAGTCGGACGCCGAGGCGCGCCTCGCCGAGCTTTTGAGAGGCGCCGACACGTCTGGAGGAGCCGAGCAGATCCCCAACCCTGCAGCTGCCTCCGAGACCTTGGAGCTCTCCGATCGTCTGGAAGTGGCGGAGGAGCAGGCGAGGGTCCTTCTTGCCCAACTAGGCGAGAAAACCCGGGAGATCGAGAAGGAGAGGGCGGAGCACCAACGCCAGATCGAGACCTTAGAGGTCCGGATGCGGGGGCTGGAGGAGGTGGATCCGGCCAGGATCGCTCAGGATGCTGTGGCGGAGTATGCCACCTCCTTTGTTGAGACCGCCTTATCGGAGGCGTTCGAGAAGGGCTTCGCCCGGTGTCAGTCCGAGATCCAAAAGAAGTTCCCGCTCTCGGGGGTCAACTTCGAGGATCTTCGGATGTACTCTGACGTCGAACGGAGTAAGGGGGAGACCCTAGTGGGCTGCCAGCCTGTGGCTCCACCGGTGCCCCCGGAGAAAAATGAGGGAGGGGAATGCCCCTCGGCCTCTTCGTGCACCCTTCTGTATATCTTTTTGCTTTATCTGGAAAGGAATGAATTCAAAACAAATTTATTTCATAGGAAACGATACATCTATTGAAAGTACTTGCGTAAATGTTCCGCATTCCAAGTGTGAGTGAGAATCCTCCCCTCCATGTCGGCTAGTCGGTAGGCTGCGGGTCCGAGGACCTCGACGACTTTATAGGGTCCCTCCCATCTAGTCGCGAGCTTCCCTTTGCGAGCGGTATCAGTGTTGAAGCCCGCTTTCCGGAGGACCAGGTCCCCCAGGTGGAAGCTTCTTCCCCGCACCCGAGCGTTGTAGTATCGGGCCACCTTCTGCTTCTGGCGGATGATGGTGGCCAGTGCCTGCTCCCGTCGCTCGTCGAGGAGCTCCAGACTGAGCCCCAGGCCCTGCGAATTCCGGTCTTCGTCAAAGTATTTGAGGCAGAGAGACTCTTCGCCCAATTCGACCGGCACCACCGCCTCGGCCCCGTAGGTGAGCATGAACGGGGTCTCGCCAGTGGCCTCCTTGTGGGTTGTCCGGTATGACCAGAGTATCCCGGGGAGCTCTTCTGGCCAGTTCCCTTCGGCGTCTTTCACCTTCTTTCGGAGGGGCTCTATGATGCACTTGTTGGCCGCTTCCGCCATTCCGTTGGTCTGGGGGTGCGCTACAGAGGCGAAGAGAAGCGTGATTCCCCATTCCTCACAAAAATCTTTGAACCCAGCGGAGTCGAACTGCTTCCCGTTGTCTGTGACGATGGCCCGTGGCACTCCGAATCTGGAGATGATGGAATTCCATACGAAGCTTTTTGCTTTCTTCCACGTGATGGTGGCCAGCGGTTCGGCCTCGATCCACTTGGTGAAGTAGTCTACCGCCACAATCAGATGCTTCCGCTGCCCTCGTCCCGGTTTAAACGGTCCGAGGATGTCGAGCCCCCATTTCGCAAAGGGGATGGGGCTCACGATAGGGATGAGCTCTGACGGGGGAGTCGAGATGTGGTGGGCATACCTCTGGCATTCTTGGCATTTTTGGACGTAGCTTGTTGCATCTCGGGCCAGGGTCGGCCAGTAGTATCCCTGCCTCAAGATTTTCTGTGCGACCATCTTGCCCCCATGGTGATTCCCGTAGATCCCGTCGTGGACCTCCCGTAGGACGTAGTCAGCTTCCTGCGGTCCGATGCACTTCAAGTACGGGAGGACGTCCGTCTTGGTCCAGCGTCTCCGGTAGAGCGTCCCTTCATGGATCACGTATCGCAGCGCCTTTCTCTCTAGTGCTCGGCGTTCGTCCCCATCGGTCGGCACCTCCCCGTGAGTGAGGTACCGGATGATTGGGTCCATCCAGGTGGGCTCTTGGTCGATTACCATCACCTCGTGCTCCTCCGTGCTGGGGGATTGCAGGTTCTCCACGTAGATGGTGCGGCCCAGCTCCTTTGGCGAGGACGAGGCCAGCTTTGACAACGCATCTGCCCGCGCATTCTCTGATCGCGGGAGGTGCAAGACCTCCAAATTCTTGAATTTGGACATCGCCGCTCTGGCGACAGGGAGATATCTCTGCATCGCCTCCTCCCGTGCCTCGTAGCTCCCCAAGAGTTGGTTGACAATGAGCTTCGAGTCGCTGAGGAGGCGGACGGACTCGGCCCCGAGCTCCAGGGCCAGCCTCAGGCCGTTGATCACCGCTTCGTATTCCGCTACGTTGTTCGTGGCTGGGAACTCGAACCGCAACGCGTATTCCACAATGTTCCCTTCTGGAGATCGGATTGCGATCCCAGCCCCGCCTCCTGACTGCGTGGCCGACCCATCCACATGGACTATCCACGCTCCTGGATCTCCTGGCTGGAAATGGTCAGCCGAAAGAAAGGACAAGGGTTGAGCAATTACCGTCGCTGGGTCTCCTTCCTCCGGGGGGCCATTTGTGCACTCGGCGATGAAGTCGGCCAGAGCCTGCCCTTTGATGGCCGTGCGCGGTTTGAACCGGAGATCGAACTCGCTCAGTTCCACTCCCTAGTTTAGCATCCTTCCCATTCGATCAAATCTCTTGAGGTTTTGCTCCAGTTGTGATTCGGTCAGGATCAGTATGGTGTGGGCCTAGAAATAGGGTCGGAGCCTTCGTGCAGAGAGGACGAGGGCGTACGCCAGTTTCTCCATGGGCGAGTATCGCACCTCCGCCCCCTTCAAGATCCGGCTCGTGTAATATACCGGCCACTGCACCCCACCGTCTTCCCGGATCAGCACTGAACTCACAGCTTCCTCCGCGCACGCCAGGTAAAGGCTCAGCGACTCCCCTTCCCGTGGCTTGGATAGGAGAGGCGGGCTGCGGAGATACTCTTTGAGGTCTTCGAACGCCCTGGAGCAGTCTTCGTCCCACAGTATCGTCTTCCTATTGTCTGCAGGTTCTGCGATCGCTCTCCTCAGGACCTTGAAGAAGGGGAGCGATCTTTCCACCGATTTGGAAAGGAATCGCCCCAAGGCTGCGATGCGCCCGTTCAGCCTCTGCAGCTCTTTGATCGTTGTCGGCTCGCGCATGTTGATCAGTGCCTCGATCTTGTCAGGATTAGCCTCAATGCCACGGTTAGTTATCATAAATCCCAAGAACTTGCCAGATCTTACCCCGAACGTGCACTTCGCGGGGTTGAGTCGAATGTGGTGTCGCCGCAACCGTTCAAAGGTCTCCCGCAGGTCGGCGATGTGGTCTTCTGGTCGCCTTGACTTGACAAGCATGTCGTCGACGTAGACCTCCAGGTTCCTTCCGATCTGGGAGCTAAAAACCTTGTTGACCATTCTCTGGTAGGTGGCCACTGCGTTCTTCAAGCCAAAGGGCATCTTCTTGTAGCAGTAAGTCCCCCGGTCCGTCGTGAAGGCTGTCATTTCCTCGTCCCGGGGGTCCATCTGGACTTGATTGTACCCTGAGTAAGCGTCCATGAAGCTAAGCATCTCGTACCCCGAGGCATTGTCCACCAGGTGGTCGATGCGCGGCAGGGGGTAGCTGTCCTTGGGACAGGCCTTATTGAGGTCGTTGAAGTCCACGCACATTCGCCACTTCCCGTTGGGCTTCTTGACCATCACTACGTTCGACATCCACTCCGGGTACCAGACCTCTCGTATGAAGCCGGCATCAAGGAGACGCTCCACTTCCTCAGAGGCTGCCTTCATCTTCTCGCCGCCCAGGTTACGCTTCTTCTGCCTGACCGGCTTGAAGTTGGGGTCGGCGTTGATCTGGTGGACGATCACCTGGGGGTCTACGCCGGGCATGTCCTCCGGTGACCAAGCAAAGATGTCCAGGTTCGCCTCCAGGCACTCGATCAGCTAATCCCTCAGGTCCTGGCTCAGCCCTCTCCCGATCGAGACGAACCGGCCCTCAACGTCCGTGACCGGGATCTGCTCTTGCTCCTCCGCAGGGGTGGGCCTAGGCCCACTCCTCAGGTCGAGCGCGGCCATCCGGTTGGCTAGACGATCCTCGGGAGCCTCCTCCACCAGTTGATAGCAGATACTCGGTCTCCCCGCGCCGCCTTCGATTTTCCCCATCCCCCCTGGCGTTCGGAATTTGATAGTCTGATGGAGGGTTGAGACTACCGCGCCGACGGCATTGAGTAGGGGTCGGCCGATGATCCCATTGTATTCCGACCCGATCCCCAATACGATGAATTCCACCGCCAGGGTCACCGAGTCCGGCGCGTCTCCGAGCGTTACCGGGAGATGGATCGTACCGATGATGGGGGTGGAGTGACCCGTGAATCCTACCACGGGTCCCGAGCGAGGTCGTAAGTCTTCCTTCCGCCGCCCCATTTTTTCCAGGGTTGACAGGAAGAGGACGTCACAGGAGCTGCCGGTGTCGACAAGCAGCCGCCGTACCATGGTAGTGTCTATGACCACTGACACCACCAAAGCCACGTCCGAGCTGTGCGCCGTTACAGATGCGCTCGGTCTCCCGACCGGTGGGGACGGGGAGGGCCTCCCGGCCCTTTCCTCACGATCCTCCTCGCGTCGGGCCCGCACCCATTCTTGCCAACGATGGCGGGCCCTGTCGCCTCGCGTCAGAGCCTTGCTCCCCTTTCGCCGAGATGGGGGAGATCGCGTCATCGCAGATGTGGTTTGTTTCTTCGTGGGACAGTTCGTTCCCACAGACGGCGCCAGATGTTTCAGAGTGTTTTCTCACTACAAAGCGTTGACCGTGGAGAACCCTGTCAACGTGGTCAAGGGGCCCGCTTGGGTCCCTCGGGGGCTTCGAGTCGGTGCAGATGGGACGAGGGGAAGCCTCGGCCCTGGTTGAGACGCTCGGCCTCGGACCGACGAGCACGGCCTCAGAGGTAGGATGACGAGGGGTAGCCTCAGTCGTCCAGCTAGATGCGTGTTCGGCGAAGGGCGAGGGGAAGCCTCGGCCCGGGTCGAGACGCTCGGCCTCGGTAGGTTGCGCTCGGCCTCGGCGGTCGGACGACGAGGGGAAGCCTCAATCGTCCAGCTGATTGCGTGGTCGGCGAGGGGCGGAGGGGAAGCCTCGGCCCCTTGATCTGATGCCCTCCTGCGTAGACGAGAACGCTCGTCAGGGGGCCGGACCTTGGTTCCGGCCAAATCCCCTCCGATGCCTAAGTCAGACAGAGATCTGAAAGAGGAGGCCCGGCGGAGACGGTTCGACTCGTGAGGAGATCGGAACGGCGTCTCACGGCGCGAGCGGGGGAGGAAGGAAATGAAATGGGGGAACTAGGTCGTTGATGGAGTACCTTAGGTTCTAGATGTAATGCCCTACCAGCTACTGCACAAGTACTAGAGGGGGGGTGAATAGTACTTTAAAATAATAAGGCGTATAATTCCAAATTAAATTGCACACAACTACCAAATCAATTTGCGGAAGCTTAAATTGAATGACAACAATGAAATTAACAATGCTAACAAACGAAGTTAATGGGTTCGGATCCACCCAAGTCTCCCCGACTTGTTCCCGGTGATCCTACGTCCCAACCTCCCGGATCCCCTCCGGATACTTGAGTTAGAAACCCTAACTCAAGATTTCCACTATGAATATCTTGTGAAAAACCTTCACAAGATCAAATCATACAAGCAATGGCAAAGTGAATCCCACAACCCGGGATCACAAACTTCTCTCACAACCGAGAGAGCCAATAAGCAATATAAAGAGTTTATATGAAATAAATACTCTTACCACAAAATCCTATACCTTGAGTTTTTCTTACCCAATAGGTGGAATGAAGGATTTGAGGAAGATGAAGTCACCAAGCCCTAGCACCAAGGAAATGAGCAGCAATGGGTGCCTAGGGAAGAGTTGGAGACTTGGATCAAGCAATAGCTTGAAGAGCTCACCAAGAACAAGCTTCTCTCTAGATCTAGAAATGAGAGAGAATGGGTTTCTTGTGAGGAAGAGAGCTTTAGATTTGAGGGAGAATAGCTATCTCTTTAGAACTCAATGAATCTCTTAATGACAGCTCTATTGAAGATAGAAATGACCTAGGTTCGTATTTATAGGAACCCAAAAACATAAGTTAGGTCAATCTCCAACGGAAAGAAATCTGTGAGAATTAGTCGGTCAAAGAACATACACTGACCGACTAGTTCATCAACTAGTCGGTCAGTCACAAAGCATGGACCGACTAAGAGCAGATCTGAGAAGAGATAGAATTTCAGACCTAGAAAACTAGTCGGTCCAAGAACACTGTCTGACCGACTAGTTTCACAACTAGTCGGTCATCCAATGAACGTAGACCGACTAAGAGGCAAAACAACATAGTCTGAAGGCAAGTTGACTTAGTCGGTCCAAGAACAAAAGTTGACCGACTAGATTGTCAACTAGTCGGTCATCAAACGTTCTTAGACCGACTAACGGTAAACAGTAGCTTAGGAGAAATTTGGCATGAACAGAAAATCATAACTAGTCGGTCAAAGAAGCATCACTGACCGACTAGTTCACAAACTAGTCGGTCGGTGAGTCAACGTAGACCGACTAACTGTAAACAGTAAAGAACAAAGATTTAACTGACAGAAACTAGTCGGTCCAAGAACAGTGGCCGACCGACTAGATCTCCATCTAGTCGGTCAGTACTTGTTCTTGTACCAACTAACATGCACAACAAAGGCCGAATCGAAGCGCGACGCTTCGAGGAAGATAGAGTGAACTTGTGCAAGAATCCTAGAGCTACGAAATGAGCGAAATGAAGATAGAAACGTAAGATATACTCAAGGCTTAACATTCTATCAATCGAAACTAAAAGACTATAAATAAAACCTTAATAAACGGTCTTTGAGAGCTTCGATTGAATCTTCATTACTTCCAAAGCGTTGTAAGAGCTTCAACGAAGCTTTAGGCATGAAACTGAGCTTTGGAAAGTGTTGAGATGTCGCTTTGAATGTTCACGTGAAATTGGCGACGATCTCCAATACTGCGCTCACAAATTGTTAGATCATGAATTATTTATGTTTGCTCATCATCCAAAACCAAATCCGGGGAGTCCAATATTCAACATTCTCCCCCTTTTTGGTGATGACAAACCAACATAAATGATAATCAAAGATAATAATTCAAATGTAAAATACTTACTCCCCCTGCATTGATGACACGTTAATTCCAAAATGAATATAGATGAATTGCATCAATCAGACGAGTAAGATAAATAAAGTGAATTTATTTTTGAAATATCGGATTTTGAAAATCCTTATTTATATCTTAACTCCCCCTGAATCTAACATATCAAATTAGATTCTTGGAAATTGAGTTAAATTTTTCATTTGCGCCTATTTATTATCATTATCTCTCCCCCTTTGGCATTATCCCAAAAATGGGGGGGCATACAACGACAACAATTAGGAAATGTAAAATCCAACATCGGGAGTCGTAGACAAAGACAATGGACCAACTTGACACCAAGGGAAAAATGTGGGAATCAAAACTAGGTGTGTCAAATTTTCCATTATCACTGAAAATCAACGATAATCAAAATCATTAAAAATACCAAATAATTATTCATTTCTTGAATAAAGAAACATACTCTTCAATATTCAATATTCTTGGCTAAATTTGTGCATGGAAAACAATTCTATACAATTATAGAATTTAAATCTATTTAACCAAGGTTTCATGCGTCGAGCGACGTAATCACATTTCAAATGTATTCAACGAATATTAAAATTTGCACGACGAAAAGAAAAAAAATGAACGACGATGAACATATATATATAAATATAGACAACATGAGTACATCCAAAAAATATCACATCGAATATATGAGATACATCATATCAAGAGCTACATATCGTCAAAAAGAAATACATCATCATCATCATAAAATCCAACACCGACAACCAGAAAGCACAAAAAAAATACAATAAAGCATCTCTCAACCCCATCCTAACCCAAAACACTCTCACTAGAATATATCATCCAAAACGTATATGGAGAGTCCTCGGAACAACGATCACGAGGAGGAGGCAGGATCTGCAGCGTCCGTGGGTCCAGTCGACGGAGTGGACTCAGGCTCTGCAGGGAGAAGAGGTGTCTCAACAGATGGAATCGTCGGGGCAGGAGTCGAGATCTCAGCAACAGGCTCAACAGCAGCATGAGTCTCGACAGAAGCAGCAGCAGCAGATACATGAGCAGGCTCGGAAGGCAGAAGAGCTGCATCAGATGGCTCTGGAACACCGGAAGAGGTGGCAACTCCAGGAGCAGAAGAGGAAGTACCAGCAGCAGCAGTACCAGCAGAAGTGCCCTCGGGGGCACGAGCCGAAGCACGACAGAGCTCCTCAATGTCCTCCTCAGCCATCTCATCAAACTCCTCATCCTCAGACACGGAAGGAGGAAGCTCAACACCCATCTGACGAACCATACGGCAGACTACCTCCTCGGTACGAGCCAAGCGGGACTCGTGACGACGAAGTATCCGTAGGACATCATCAAGGGTGGCAACGGGAGTAGCAGAGGCACTGGCAGAGGTAGGGACAGACGCAGAAGATGTCGTCCTCTGAACGTGACGAAGCGCCGCAAGAGATTTCTTGACGGCCGTCGCATTCAGGGGAGGACCAAGGGGACGCTCATCGTCACGAGGCAATGTGACACGAAAATGACGAAACACGAGGGTCAACATGCAAGGAAATGGGATATGAGCCGATTTATTGGACTTTCGAATACACTCGAAAGAGTCAATCTTATCGAGTATAATTCGAGCCCAATTAATCGAGCTCCCCATGAAGATCGCATAGATAAGCTTCAAAAATGTCTGGGATGGTAAAGAAGAGGAGCCGTACTTGGGAAGCAAGCACGACTTCAGAATCAGATTTAGGACCCATGCATTTGGCTTGAAAGATTTAGAAGGCACGCCAATCATGGCAGAAGGAATCTGATGGAAAATCTCTGAAAGGATGGTCTGATCAAGAGAAGAAATATCATCTACCGAGATATCAGAAGGAAGAAGGCCAGACGAAGAGATACCCAAAATCTCTCCTAAGATTTCCGCAGTGAGGACTATAGGAGTCCCCAAAACGGTCGTCTCAACAGAGTGGGTCTGATCGTACTGACCCCGGATCCTATTAGCATAGAAAAGCTTCACTAATCTAGGGTAGGGGTGAGGATTCGCCTTCGGGTCATATCGAAGGTAATCGAGAAGACCCGACGACGACAGAAGATCAGCTAACCCTATGAAGTCGCTAAACTGGACGAAATGCTCCAGAAGCAGCGGGCAATGTTCGATACGGTTATATGCCGCGAGACACAAAGGATCATCGCGACATAAGGAAATATCGACACCGCCCACCGGCAACGGACCCTTTCCCTTAGGCTTACGGGTAGACGAACGAGGGTGGGTGCTAGACTCGGGATGAATAGGAGGAGTGGGTTCCCTATGAGTCTCGGTCTCGGGGTTATACTCCGTATCGGAATCGGTAGGAGTATGGAACGAAGATTGAGAAGCAAGAATTTTGGCCTTTGGCTTAGGCTTGGGTTTGGGTTTCGGTTGACCTCTAGGTTGAGCGGTCGTCGCCCTCTTCTTCTTGAGAGGAGGCGAAGACGACGAAGGATGGGTGGTCTTGGCTCTACGCTTCGGAAGGGTTGGATGCTCGGGGTCCGAAGAGATTGGATCAACGGTCATCGGAGAGGGGCTAGAGGGAGTGATCGGGATACGTGTTCGAGCCATAATCTCGGCACAACACGACACACGAGATTGGAAAGAAGAGATCCTAGCCGAAATTAGAAAACCCTAATTGAAACCCTAGAAGATGAAATCAACTGGAAAACCTAACCCTAGAGCTGAAACCGAACCCTAGATAGGAGAGGGAGGAAGAGGAGATACCCTAGGTCGAAGATCGGCGGACGGCGACGGCGGGAATGGTCGGAAAGTGGCCGGAAGACGAAGGGTCTCGAGGGAGGTCGGGGTTTTGAGCGGAGAGAGAAGAGTTTCGATCGATTAGAATGAAAATCGATCGACTAAACTGAGTTTAAGTCGGTCGATTTCGCAAAAGACCAAACAGCCCCTGGCACAACTAGTCGGTCACAGTTCAAGCACTGACCGACTAGATCACGATCTAGTCGGTCGGTCAATGAGCTTGAACCGACTAGTTGCAAACAGTGGCTGAATCCAAGATTTACTGACAAGATTTAGTCGGTCTGCGTTCAAGTACTGACCGACTAGATCTTAATCTAGTCGGTCGATCCTTGAACATGAACCGACTAAAGAGTCAAAAACTTGAAAAATCAAGTTCTCTCCATAATACGCTTGGACGATAAATCTCAAAACTCTCAATAAACATCTAAACTACCCCATTAAACATCGAAAAACAGATATTTGATGATTACGCACAAATCGAACGAAGAATTAAGATTTCACATAAAATTCCCGAAAAATCCAATAATTCTAGCATGAATGAGATATTGTCAAGATTAATAGCATGCAAAATTATTGAATGAAGCATGAATCCTATATTTCGGATTCACCCATAATCCCCAATTCTCGACGCAACTGCACAAAGGAGTCCTCCTTTAGGGGTTTCGTGAAAATATCGGCGATTTGCTTTTGGGTTTCAACGTACACTAATATGATGTCCTTTTTAGCAACATGATCGTCTAAGAAATGGTGTCGGACATCTATGTGTTTCGATCGGGAATGGTGCACCGGATTCTTTGAAAGACAAATAGCACTTTGGTTATCCACCATGATAGGGCTAGTATCACAATGAATACCAAAGTCCTTCAATGTGTGTCTCATCCAAAGAACCTGGGCACAAGCGGCACCGGCGGCAATGTATTCCGCCTCGGTGGTTGAAAGTGAAACCGAATTTTGCTTCTTGGAGAACCAAGAGACAAGAGAATTTCCTAGAAAATGGCAAGTGCCACTAGTACTTTTCCTGTCAGATTTGCATCCCGCATAATCAGCGTCACTGTATGAGACTAACTCATACGTGCTAGATTTCGGATAAAGTAATCCAAAATCTAAAGTGTAACTTAGATAGCGAAAAATGCGCTTTACCGCTACTAAGTGAGACTCCTTAGGTTGAGACTGATAACGAGCACATATACATACGGCAAACATAATATCGGGCCTACTTGCGGTAAGATAAAGTAAGCTACCTATCATACCTCGATATAAACGAATGTCTACATCCTTACCGCCCGTATCCTTGTCAAGATGCGTAGTCGTGCTCATTGGAGTCTTTTTCCCGGAGGCATTCTCCATTCCAAATCGCTTTAGCAACTCCACCGTGTACTTTGTTTGGTGGATGAAGATTGCATCGTTCAGTTGACGAATTTGGAGACCTAAGAAATATTTGAGTTCGCCCATGTGGCTCATCTCAAATTGTTCCTTCATAACATTAGAAAACTCTTCACAAAGAGCGAAGTTAGTAGCACCGAAAATGATATCATCAACATAAATTTGAACTAATAAAATATCATTATTCGCATGCTTAATAAAAAGTGTTGAATCGGCTTCGCCCATTTTAAAATTCAAATCCAAAAGAAAATTCTTTAGGCGATCATACCAAGCTCGAGGAGCTTGTCTCAAACCATAAAGAGCTTTCTTTAGTTTAAAAACGTGATTTGGAAATTTTTCATTTACGAAGCCCGGAGGTTGAGAAACGTAAACTTCCTCAACGACATCTCCGTTTAAAAATGCACTTTTAACATCCATTTGAAATAATTTAAAATTCTTATGGCATGCAAAAGACAAAAGTAATCTAATTGATTCTAATCTAACTACCGGAGCGAAGGATTCTTCGAAATCAATACCTTCCTCTTGTCGATAGCCTTGAGCTACTAACCGGGCTTTGTTCCGGACGACGACTTGGTTTTCGTCGGTTTTGTTCTTGAAGATCCACTTTGTCCCTATGACGGTGTGGTTCTTCGATGGCAATGGAACAAGCTCCCAAACCTCATTTCTTTCGAATTGAATGAGCTCCTCCTCCATGGCTAAGATCCAAGCGCTATCTTCGCATGCTTCATTAATATTCTTTGGCTCTATTGATGATGCAAAGGCACAATTTGCGAAGTGGTGGACTTGCGATCTTGTCTTGACACTATCTTGAATATTGCCAATGACTTGCTCATGGGGATGGTCACGAATGGTATGAAGCCGTTTGGGAATACCTTGATCACTAGGAACATTCTCAACAACTTCATTAGTTGGGTTAGTCTCAATAGAATCAATAGAATCATTAGACTTAGAATTATCAAATGAATCACATAAAACATCCAAAGAATCGTTATCATTTGAAATTCTAGTTGGAACAAATCCTTCATTAAATGAGACATGAAGCGATTCCTCGATCGTTGAGGTTCGTTTGTTGAATATCCGGTAGGCTTTGCTACGCGTAGAATATCCGACAAAAATCCCCTCATCGGATCTTGGATCGAATTTGTCCAAACTACCATATGTGTTCTTAATAAAACATTTCGAACCAAAAACACGAAAATGTTTGACTTGAGGCAACCTACCAAACAACAATTCATAACAAGTTTGTTTAGTGCCGGGCCTCAAAAGTATTCTATTAAACACATAACAAGCGGTGTGTACCGCTTCCGCCCAAAATTGATGGCCAAGTTGGCTATCATCAAGCATAGTGCGAGCACACTCCACTAGCGTCCTATTCTTTCTCTCAACTACACCATTTTGAGGAGGTGCACGAGGGAAAGAGAAGGTGTGAGTAATACCAACTTCATCACAAAATGTCTCAAAAGACTCATTCTCAAATTCACCTCCATGATCACTACGAATAGTGACAATGGTGGTTCCTAAGAGATTTTGTACTTTCTTAACAAAAATTGTGAAGTTTTCAAAAGCTTCATTTTTATTACACAATGAAAATACCCAAGTAAATCTTGAATAGTCATCTACGATGACAAGTCCATACCTTGCATTTCCTAAGGAAGCTACTCTAGTTGGCCCAAATAAATCTAGATGTAATAGCTCTAGTGGCCTTTTAGTAGAGATGCTTTTCTTAGGTTTAAATGAAGATTTAGGAAGCTTGCCGCGTTGACAACAATCGCAAAAACTTTTCTTTTCGAAAACAAGCTTCGGAAAACCTTTAATAGAATTCAATTTTGAAAGCTTATATAGTGTTCCAAAGTTCACATGTCCAAAGCGTCGATGCCATAAGTGTTGTTCACTTGTGTTGGCAACGAGACATTGTTCATATGACTTAGGAAGATCCAAAATATAAATGTCTTTACGACGAGTTCCGGAAAATAATAATTTTTCATTATCCTTTCTCAAAATATGACACAATCCTTTCGCAAAGCTAACTTTGTAACCTTTGTCACAAAGTTGACTTATTGAAATAAGATTATGATTTAAACCACTAACAAGATAAACATCACTAATTAACGGTTTAGAAGAGTTACCGACTTTACCAACACCTATGATGGTTCCGCTCTCGTTGCCTCCAAATACGACGCGGTTTCCATTTGCAATGGGAACCACTCCGGAGAGCAAACGAGCGTCACCCGTCATGTGTTTGGAACACCCGCTATCGAGTATCCAGTTCCCTTTGGAGCTAAATTTAAATTCGTTGCTCCTTTCCTTTTTCTTTTCCTTGAGTACCTAAAGATAGATAAGTTCATATCATGGTACCCAAGGTCATTGGGTCCAAGGGATTAGACCTTTGGAAGCCAAGTCCAAGTGGACTTAGACTTCCCCACATAATTCTTACTATGCACAACATCCGAAAAATAAGCATTCATATATATTTGTTTTTCGTCCATGCTTGTGTCCTTTGGGCTCCAAATAGTGAAAATTTTGGGAGCCATCATCCTATTGGGTGCATGCATGCTACGTTGATTTCTACGTGATGCATGTAGTGGATAGGCATACGGGACATGATGGAATGGTGCACGACGAGAATTATTCATATGATGAGGTGGGTGTACATATGCATGTGTGGAAACACGTGCGTGAGGGTGTCTCACTTGGTGTGCACGTGCCCGAGAATGTGTTGCATAAAAATCATCATATGTGTGAGACGGTGGAGTAGGACGTGTGTTCCTACGTGGCATGGTATTGGTGTACATGTAAGCATGCCCCTTCTTTGGAGGTCCACCCAAAGTGGGTTTCTTTCCGAAAGAGGGTGTGGACGAGGTGGAAGCACCATTGGTAGATGAACTACCAATAGAGTGTTTGCTCCCACTCGTTGAGGCTTCGGAAGTTGGCCTAACAAAAGTAGTGACCGACTTGGATGAATTTCCCATCATATACCCCAAGCCAATGTGGTGTTTGGCCGGAAGTAAATCTTTTAGGATATTATCCAAATGGCCCTTACCTTTGTTGAATTCGTTGATTCGGCCCAATGTGTTCTCATATTTCTCTTTGAGAGAACGCAAAGAGGTATCCAAAGTGGATATTTGCGAAGTGAGCACATAAACACGAGATTTAAGATTCTCGTTCTCAATACTCAAAGTCGAGTTTTGAGAAGTTAAATCCGCTATCTCATGTTCTTCCGCATCCTCAATGCTAGTATGTTCAAGTTTAGATTTGAGATTCACAATCTCATTTCTTAACTCTTCAACAACGGTGTCGTTGTTGGTGATGATAGTCTTAGGCGATGTTTGAATGCTAGCTAGGTCATTTTTTACCTTAGTATATCTATTTACTAACTTAGTATATTTTGACCAAAGTTGAGTGTTAGCATCCCTAAGATCATCCATCGTTACCTCATCGCTTTCTTCATCACTATCATCGGAAGAGGAGGATCCTTGATCGTTCTCCTCTCTTGCCATGAAGCACATGTGCGCTTGCTCCACTTGCTCATCGTCCGACTCTCCGCTTGAGGAATCCTCGGAGTCGGTGAAGGTAGCTCCGACAAGTCCCTTCTTGTTTCCTTTCGTGTACTTCTTGGACTTGTCATACTTTGGTGCCTTCCACTTCTCCTTTTGCTTGTTTTGAGGACAATCCGCTTTGATGTGTCCTGGCTTATTGCATTTAAAGCACAAAGGTGGAGAGGCGTTAGTAGAAGTAAACTTAGATTTTTGTTTGAAGTTACCCTTTCGGAAGAAACGGTTGAACTTCTTGGCCATGAGTGCCATGGATTCCAAGTCCAACTCGTTTTCCGATTCTTCATCATCGGTAGAGGTGGATGAAGCCGCCTTGAATGCAATCGCCTTTTTCTTAGGCGCATCTAGGTTCAAATATGACTTCATCTTTTCTTGTAGCTTCACCTTGCTATCTTTGCGTACCTCGTATGACATCAAGGTACCCATTAGTTGAACTACGGTATATTTGTCCATGTCATTACCTTCCTCAATGGCGAAGGTACGTTTTTCCCAAGAAGAGGGAAGTCCTTCAATAAGCTTTAAGCACTTCTCCTTTTGAGTGTAGATCTTGCCGAGGGCCTCTAACTCGTTTATTATGTCAACGAAACGAGCGTAGTATTCTTTCATCTTCTCGCCCTGTTGCATATGAAACATTTCGTAATCTTTGGTTACGACTACGAGTTTAGAGTCTCTTACCCTACTCGTCCCTTCATGTAGAATGAGGAGGGAGTTCCAAATTTGATATGCACTCTTACATGTGCATATCTTATTGAAATCCTCGGGCTCCAATGCACATTGCAAGGCGTTCATTGCCTTGGCATTGTTTACCTCCGCGGTGACCTCCGCGGTAGTCCATTTCTCAAAATCTTCTTCTTCGGGTTCAATATACTCCTTCATTGTAGTTCTCCATAAAGATGCACTTCGGAGGAAGGTTTCCATCCGACACTTCCAGTACCCGTAGTTGGTACCGTTGAAGAATGGAGGCCTTGTAGAGGAATGTCCTTCCATCACGGAAGATGCTCCTTCACGGTTCCTGAAGGTGTCATAGTTGGAAGGTGGACGCACTGTCTTGTTGTCGTTGGCAGACATAGCTGAGTATCTGGCTCTGATACCAAATGTAATGCCCTACCAGCTACTGCACAAGTACTAGAGGGGGGGTGAATAGTACTTTAAAATAATAAGGCGTATAATTCCAAATTAAATTGCACACAACTACCAAATCAATTTGCGGAAGCTTAAATTGAATGACAACAATGAAATTAACAATGCTAACAAACGAAGTTAATGGGTTCGGATCCACCCAAGTCTCCCCGACTTGTTCCCGGTGATCCTACGTCCCAACCACCCGGATCCCCTCCGGATACTTGAGTTAGAAACCCTAACTCAAGATTTCCACTATGAATATCTTGTGAAAAACCTTCACAAGATCAAATCATACAAGCAATGGCAAAGTGAATCCCACAATCCGGGATCACAAACTTCTCTCACAACCGAGAGAGCCAATAAGCAATATAAAGAGTTTATATGAAATAAATACTCTTACCACAAAATCCTATACCTTGAGTTTTTCTTACCCAATAGGTGGAATGAAGGATTTGAGGAAGATGAAGTCACCAAGCCCTAGCACCAAGGAAATGAGCAGCAATGGGTGCCTAGGGAAGAGTTGGAGACTTGGATCAAGCAATAGCTTGAAGAGCTCACCAAGAACAAGCTTCTCTCTAGATCTAGAAATGAGAGAGAATGGGTTTCTTGTGAGGAAGAGAGCTTTAGATTTGAGGGAGAATGGCTATCTCTTTAGAACTCAATGAATCTCTTAATGACAGCTCTATTGAAGATAGAAATGACCTAGGTTCGTATTTATAGGAACCCAAAAACATAAGTTAGGTCAATCTCCAACGGAAAGAAATCTGTGAGAATTAGTCGGTCAAAGAACATACACTGACCGACTAGTTCATCAACTAGTCGGTCAGTCACAAAGCATGGACCGACTAAGAGCAGATCTGAGAAGAGATAGAATTTCAGACCTAGAAAACTAGTCGGTCCAAGAACACTGTCTGACCGACTAGTTTCACAACTAGTCGGTCATCCAATGAACGTAGACCGACTAAGAGGCAAAACAACATAGTCTGAAGGCAAGTTGACTTAGTCGGTCCAAGAACAAAAGTTGACCGACTAGATTGTCAACTAGTCGGTCATCAAACGTTCTTAGACCGACTAACGGTAAACAGTAGCTTAGGAGAAATTTGGCATGAACAGAAAATCATAACTAGTCGGTCAAAGAAGCATCACTGACCGACTAGTTCACAAACTAGTCGGTCGGTGAGTCAACGTAGACCGACTAACTGTAAACAGTAAAGAACAAAGATTTAACTGACAGAAACTAGTCGGTCCAAGAACAGTGGCCGACCGACTAGATCTCCATCTAGTCGGTCAGTACTTGTTCTTGTACCAACTAACATGCACAACAAAGGCCGAATCGAAGCGCGACGCTTCGAGGAAGATAGAGTGAACTTGTGCAAGAATCCTAGAGCTACGAAATGAGCGAAATGAAGATAGAAACGTAAGATATACTCAAGGCTTAACATTCTATCAATCGAAACTAAAAGACTATAAATAAAACCTTAATAAACAGTCTTTGAGAGCTTCGATTGAATCTTCATTACTTCCAAAGCATTGTAAGAGCTTCAACGAAGCTTTAGGCATGAAACTGAGCTTTGGAAAGTGTTGAGATGTCGCTTTGAATGTTCACGTGAAATTGGCGACGATCTCCAATACTGCGCTCACAAATTGTTAGATCATGAATTATTTATGTTTGCTCATCATCCAAAACCAAATCCGGGGAGTCCAATATTCAACACTAGATACCTGAGATGCGGTCCCCTCTCCTGTCGTCCTTCTAGCCCCTTTATAGACCTCCGCCGTGATTGCCCCCGACCCACGTCGCTCGTCCGCCCCCAATCGTGCCCCCTCAATCCGCCCCCTGTCGCCGCTCCCTACGCCACGCCAGCCTCCCCCCATAACTGCCATTAAGTGGTAGTGGGATCGAGGGAGCGGTTATCGCAAAAGTGGGTGAGTGACCCGCAAGTTACCGGGGCCGGGTCAGATCTACATTCGGGGGAGTCCCCGATAGGGCCTTATCGAGTGGGCCTGAGTGCTCAGATGGGCTCTTGACCGGAGGTCGGGTTTTTGGGCTCGTGTCTTTCGGGCCTCGGCCAAATAGGCGTAACACTCAGTATATTCGTACGTGTGCCTACTACAGACCCGCAACTTAGCTTTTCCAAAGCTATTGGCACAAAAATAATTATGTTGCGGGCACATTCCCCAGACAAATAAAATAAAGAAAATAAGTCTGGTTAATGTTGGGAAATATACCTCCCAGTCATTTCAAGAGAACTGCCAAGCAACGGGAATAGAAAATGAACATACAAGTGCCGCATGTTCATACCCAAAATGGGTCGGTAGAGTCACTGAAAAGTAGACTCCAATGGATTGAACGTCCATTAAATCCCGATTGCAAATGGATGCATGGGGACATGCAAATTATGCATGCTGCATCGTAAATGCAAATAGACCCTCTGGAGGTCAGAGACTCCAATGCAACTTGCATATGGAATGCCACCGAACATTTCTCTTCGGAGAATCTTCGGCCCGCAGTTTAAATCCCCATCGCACCAATACAGAGGACAAAAAATAGGTCCTCAACGTCGCCTAGGTATCTATGAAGGGTTTGTCTCACCCTCAATTATAAGACACCTAGAACCCCAAACAGGGGACGTAATTATGGCACACCTTGAAGACTGTGATCTCGATAAGACGAGTTTCCCAAAAATAGGTCCAGATACTGGAAAATCTGGTGCGAAGCAAATGTTAAAGTGGGATACAAAAAGTCTGACCCACTACGATCCGGTAACAAAACAATGTGATGATAAGATCCTGAAGATCTTACACATCCAGAACACAGTTCATAAATTACCGGATTCGTTTACTGACAACCTGAAGATTGTCAGATCACACATCCCTGCTGCAAAAACTCCAGCTAGGATTGACATCCCCGAGAATGGATGCAACCCACTAGCAGCAGAAGTGGCTGATCCTCAACAGAAAAGAGGCAGACCACCAGGCTCTAAGGACAGAAACTCCTGGAGACCTTAAGACAATACTACCACAGGACAATGAGCTCCTGTCCACACCATCACCCTTCATGGAATCCACTGCAGAGGAATTGCCGGGAAAAAGTGAAATTAAGTAAATGTTGTACGTACTGGGGAGGTGTTGGACAGATAGAACATAAATTGTCGACAATGTATTCACGTATCATATTGCCATATACATCGCAATGGCGATGATGTTTATAAATTATCGTTCCACACTCCGTTGCTAGAAGGCAAATGTAGAGATTGGACAAACGTGGAACGTGGCAATAAAAGATGAGCTGGACTCACATATGAAACGTGAAATGTTCGGACCTGAAGTCCAGACACCAAAAGTTGTCAAACCTGTGGATAAAACAAAGTATTGCAAACATAAGAAAAATAAATACAAAATCGTATGCTATACGGTACAACCTATAGCCCAAGGAAAATTTCGCTGAAACTAGGGATCGAACAAATTCAAATGAGCATGTCTCATAAATGATGCATCAGTCTCCCTAAGTTATCAAAAGCGAATACCTTACGATTTGGCGAAGGAAAATTTTGGATATGCTGTTATTGGATGTTGTGACGGCATACCTTCGTGGATATCTTGTAAAGATAATTTCCACATTTCCTTAAAAAGCCTGAATAGACTTCGGGACGTCTATTCAAGAAAAACAATAAGTATAATAAATAAATGTACAACCAAGAGAATCACTTGACAAGTCAATGATTCCTACTGAAGGTTGTCTTTGCATCTGTGCAGAGAACAGGATTAGAGATCTTAGTTGTAGACAACTAACATATCATCGGATCTCCTAAAGAGAAAACCGAAATAAATGTACAAGCCTGACTTTTAAACATGAAATAAAAAGACCTAGGCAAATATAAAGGCATGGCTAATAGAATCCTGTTATAAACGCCCAGAAGTGTGTTGGAGAAATTAAAAGGACCATTGTCATCCAAAGTACACCTATGGTGGTACACTTACTGGATGAACAAAAAGAACCCTTCCGATCGCTGGAAGAGGGGGAGGATATAACTGGTCCTAAAGTCCCTTATCTTAGTGCGATCATGCACTCCTGGCTAACTGCATGTGTCCCGGTATAGCAATTGCAGTAAACTCATTAGCCAGAGATAGTTGACACCTAAAAAGGGCCATTAGACCTGAGTTAAGCCTTCTGCGCTTCCTCCAAGGGTCGAAATATTTGGACTTACAAAATGTAGTAGCATCCTCCAATGTTTATGCGAATGCAGGTTACAGGTCCGGTCCCTATACTGAAAAATCACTGAACAGGTACCAACAGTGGGATGACCATCTACTGCAAATATGCAAAGCAACTTATGAAGGCAACATCATCCTATAATTCCGAGATCCTCACCATTCCAGAATCACACCAATGGTGTATTTAAGGGCGCCTGGTGGTACATCACATCCCAGTGACGACTGGGATAGAGGCGGTTCTGTGGAGCTGACCATATAGTCTGAAGACCACATCAGAGGTGACGAAACTTAGCACACCTCTCCAGAGTTTCTGGATTCAGCAGCTGCTTGATGGTGATAAAATTTGTAATCTGTGTACATTTTCGGAATATTGTAAATAGGAGTGATGAGATAAGCCTAAGAGATCTGAAAGCCTAAGAGCTTTTACAGATCAGGGGGTGTTGAGGGAATTTGTACTCTTTTTCCTTAGCTATGGTTTTTCCCACTGGGTTTTCCATAGCCAAAGGTTTTAACGAGGCAAATCAAATCAACTCTGGATCCCGAAGTATCCACCCCTCTGTGACGCTCAGAATCCAGAAGTATTCATGAGCAGAGTCACTTGTACAAATCAGGGGGAGTTAAAGAGCGTTTGCACTCTTTTTCCTTAACTATGGTTTTTCCCACTGGGTTTTCCATAGCCAAAGGTTTTAACGAGGCAAATCTCACCAACTCAGGATCCCGAAGTATCCACCCCATGTGAGACCCATACAGGCTCAGAATCCTGAAGTATTCATGAGTAGGGTCCACAACTATGGCCGGATAAGGGGGAGTGTTGTGAACGGGTATTTACTGGGTTGGATGAGTTATTGGGCCATCCTAAGTGTTTAGGCCCATATCTGTATAAGCCCACTTGTATTCTCCCCTTTGGCTATAAATATAGACCTGAGGGCTCTCCCCTCATCAGTTGATTCATAACACTTGTCTATTTCCATTTCCTCCTAATTTTAAATCCTCCTTATTTAATCAAAAATCCTTCATATTTTACCAAAAACCCTAACTCAATTGCTGACCCAGCCGCCACGTTTTGCCTTGCTTCATTTTATAATTTGTATTTTTGGTCAAAAGCCCAAGAAATGACAAAAAAACCCCTCCCCAAAATTCTGCCCTTAATAACAAATTTAAAAAAAATGCAACGTCAAATGACCGTTGCAGCATGCGCGCAGGCTACAATTGCAGCCTGCAGCGAACTGCAGGCTGCAATTGCAGCCTGCTGCGGGTAGGGCCGGGCCGGCTCGGCCCGCAAAAACCTCACAGTGGGCCGGCCCGGCCCGCCGGGCCAGGGCAGGGTCCAGAAGCCCGGCCCTGGCCGTGGGCCGGGCTTCGGGCTCGGTCAACCCCTCCAGGCCCGGGCCGGGCTGGCCCGTTGACCGGGCCGGGCGGACTGGGCCGCAGGCTTTCGGGCCATTTGGACACCTTGAGTAATACCTAAGCCTGAGTTCTATCTGCTTTCAGAGTAATTTTGTTTTAACTCTTATCATTCTTTCGTCTTTACCAAAGTGTTTATCAAATTTATAATTTTGATATAATTTGTACCTAAAGATTTTTTGTTCTACGGATTCAAAATAATGCTTCACGTTTCGATAATAAGTTATTTCTACATGTTTCATTCAGGTTCTAACCTTCACGTTTCGATAATAAGTTATATAATACAATTGAGGAAGGAATCTTCTTGGCTGGGACAGATTGGTTCATAGAGTGGTGGCTAGGATTTGGCCATG
Organism: Scilla litardierei; assembly: GCA_030789695.1. Lineage (NCBI taxonomy): Eukaryota > Viridiplantae > Streptophyta > Magnoliopsida > Asparagales > Asparagaceae > Scilla > Scilla litardierei. Next base: position 140,496,437 of record CM061133.1, on the reverse strand, counting down.
CTAGCATAGAGGAGATGGAGGGATTGGATGAGTTTTTGCGGGGTCCACTGGGTAAGTGTCTTGTTTTGGGTTATTTCGTGGGTGCATGAGGATATGGTTGGGTTATGTGAGAGGTGTGATGGGATGTGATGGGAGAGGGGGAGGAGACATGTTGATGAGAGTGATATGTTGAGTTTGATGGGAGTGATGTGATGGGGATGAGAGTGGGGGGGGGTGTGTGTGTGTGTGTGTGGGCCCCACTAAACTCATGCATCCAGTCCACACCTACACATACACATACTCTTCTCACAAAATCTCGTGCACCCAGGGCCGCACCTGACATACATGATACCCAATTTCGCGTGGGACCCGCGAAGCATCCTTAAGTAAGGCTGAGAACATGCCTCAATTTAAGGCCCGAGAATATTAACAGGGGGCTTGGGCCCATCATCGTCCATACCCGATTGCATACATCAGAAATTTAGGGTAGAAGTCCAACCCGAATGGAATACGTAGTGTGTAGCCCATATGGGTCTTACATGGCCCATTAATAGGGAGTTTATAAACAAATAAAGATCCTTAATCCGTTACATATTCGAAAGTTTCGAAGGGTTAGCATATTCTTCTAACTATCTACCGTCAAAATCGGACGGCCAGGTTCTAATCTTGGGAACCCTATCGGTTCTAAACCCCGCAACGCTAGGGTTTTCTATTTCGTCCAATCGATCGAGGAGCGGGGAATAGAGCGTTCGGATCATATCGTAAGTTCACATATCTTTACGATTTCATCTTTAATTATGGGCTTGCTGGGGGTTTGATCTTCACGAGCAGTTTTCTTCTTGCATTTTGTTTTTGTTTGATTAAATTCTAAATGCTCCACATTAATGGTAATACTTAGGTTCCGATCCTCCGATAGTCACATTTATTAATAAATTTGTGTTGATTTTTTAAATTCTGTATTTTGTCTTTAAATCTTCCGTCGTATAGAGTGAATCACTGTCCGAGTTAGAGCAAAAATAAAACATTAGATTGGTTTCGGTTTCGTTAACTCAAAATGACTATTTTCTGCCATTGGCCTATAGGCTGATTGGCATGCCACCCGCTTCTATGCGGGGCCACCAGGGTTCGAACCCTGGTGGCTGCGGCCACACAGCGCGCGCTGCCATGATTTCCGACAGATAAAAAAATGACTATTTTCAGTTATTTTTTTCATGTTAATTCTATAATGCTGTGGAATTCATTGAGCATTATCTATAAATCTAATTAAAAGGGTGAAATGATGATATTACATATATGAAACTGTGCTTGCCCAAATATGCTTGTAATTCATGGTGGTGTCATGAATTGAAAACGTGTGAAATGATGATAGTTTTATATGTAAAACTGTGTTTGCCCAAATATGTTTATACGTCACGGTGGTGTCATGAATTGAACATTGTTGGACCCAAAATTTTTTCTTTGATAGCATCAAAAATTTCACTCCTCATATTTTTTCGACTATCAGATCCATCTATTTTGATCATGTTACAAAACATCAAGTATCAATTTTGAAGTAAACTCAATGTGTTTTACTCGTTCATTTCATTTGGTTGTTACAAAAAGGATTATTTTTGTGAAACTTTTAAATTTGCGATGAGCAGATGCACCAGCTAACACATTTGAATTCACTTGAAAATTGATGATATGGGATTTTAGAACATGAAGATCAAAATGAATAGATTGGATCTGCGGAAAAAATAAGTGGGGTGTTGCCGCTAGCCCAGAATGAAATTCCTCCCTGACTAGCAAACAACCATTTTTTCTCATATCGGTGTTAGCTAGCAAAGGAGGAAATTCTCTTTGACTAGCCTTAAAACCTTGACCACTTATTTTTCTTCGATCTGATCTATTCATTTGATTTTCAACTTCTAAAATTTCATACGATTAATTTTCAAGTGAATCCAAAGGGGTTTCCACTCGCAGTAAATTTAATGGGTTTGTAGTAACAGAATTTTCGCAACTTCTAGATGAATAAATAAAAACCCTTTAGATTAATTTAAAAATTGATAGTTTGGGATTCTAAAACATGAAGTTCGAACTAAACGGAATTGATCGTCAAAAAATATGGAGAAGATGGGGTTGCGTGAACTCGCCAAGAAGGAAATTTACTTCTTGATGAGCTGACCTTCATATTGCTTATATATATATATGAGAAAAGTGTTACTAAGGTAACTCTTTAGATAATTATATAAGGAGTCACCGTAATACACAATTTGTATGAATTTTATGGATGATCCAATTTTTCATTGTGATCTACATGTCATCGAATGCTTGTTTACCGAAAATCATACACTTTTAATGTATTTTAATCATGCGTTATGTGATTATAAAAATGATTTCTTAATAATAGAATAAATAATGTCACTTGATCAACAGTCAAAGAGTGCCTAAATTACATGATTTTTTATGAACAATCATTTTGAAGCTTGGATATCATGTGGACAAAGTGGATCATTCATAAAGTATCTCAATTATGTAATTTTAGACTAACTACTTAGATAATTATTTAAGGAGTCACCCTTAAAGTAGTGGCAGTTGCTATAGATAGATCGGTTCATTCGTAACCAGATCAAAAACTGAAATAATTGATGCTGCAACATAACTACAGGCTACAGCTATAGGTGACAGACCTACACATTGCTTTGTTTAACAAGCACCACGCTTCCTTTCTTTTCCTAGTTCACTTACTCCAAACACGAAATATTTTTCATTGTATATATCATCCATTGAGTTTAAGGGATTTGAGTTCTAGCTAGGAAGGTGGTTCTTTATTCTACCTCTTGTAAGCTTCTCACAATCAACTGCCAGCATGTATGTTACAAAGTGTTATTGAATTCAATGGTAGTTTGTAGTGTATCTAGCGTCAACCTTATCAATGGACAGTGAATAAGCTCTCTAGATCTACACGGATGGTTTAAGCTATTTTGAATTGTGGTAGTTACTATTTTGAGTGCGTGAGTGTGAGTGCAGCCATCAAGTTTGAGGGATGATGTGAGTTCTAGTTGGGAAGATGGTTCTTTATTCTAACTCCTGTAAGCTCTTTATAATCAACTCCTGGCATGTTGGCTGCAGAGTGCTATAGAATTCAACTGAAGTTTGCATTGTATTTAGCATCAACATTATTAATGGATAGTGGATAAGCTCTCTAGATCTACACGGATGGTTTAAGCTATTTAGTAAGGTTTTAGGTCGGTTTCGGTGTGTGTATGTCTTCGCCTAAAATTTAGGTTTCGGTATCGGTATCATCCATTTCGGTGGTTTCGGCAGCAAGTTTTGGTTTCGTCCGTATCGGTAGATTCGTTTCGGTATCAGCATCGATTTAGGAGATACTTTCCTGTATTTTTTGTATTTTTTGTATTTATTGTATTTTTCTGTATTTTTCTGTATTTTCCGGTATTTTTCAGTTTTTCTGTATTTTTCTGTATTTTTCATGTATTTTCATGTACATTATACATTTGTAACAAAAATAACTAATTAATATGTATAAAAGAACAATATTAAAAATTGATGAGTCATATTTATGGCATCATAATACAAAAGCTGAATAAAATACATCAAAATATTCAAAAATGAAGAAAAATAAAAAGATACAATTCTTGAAATAACCGCCATGACTGCCTGAGTATCCACCGGAATACGATTCTTGAAATATTTCTTATATGTGATAATTTCTCCTCCATTCAATTCAAAGGCCAAAATTTCAACGGTAAGTCTCCAGAATACCAGTAATACAATATAAATGGCCAATATGAGGTGTATAGACAATAGAATTATGTAAGCATGCAATCTGTAGTTTGAATGAGGCGTGCTCGTGGACATATGTAGTGCTTATGATACTGGCTTTTAACCTGATTAAAGGAGAAAGTAACTCGGTTGATTTCTATATTAATCAGATTAAAGGCCAGTATCATAAGCACTGCATATGTCCACGTGCACGCCTCATTCAAACTACAGATTGCTTGCTTACATAATTCTATTGTCTATACACCTCATAATTGCCATTTTTACGGTTTTACTTTCGTATTTTGGTGACCTACCATCGAAATTTTTCTTTTGAATTGAAGGGGAGATAATCACATAGAAGAAATATTTCAATACTCGGCATTTAATTGTGACATCTTCTCACCGGGCATGTCCTCGACTTGAAAATGGAACATGAAGACGCATTCACTTTGAAAAATCTCTACACGACCATCTTTTGGTGCTTCGAAACATGTCATCACATCGATGATTAACTTGTAATCCTGGAACGAATTAACATGTAAAAAGTTGTAAGCAATTATGAAATATAGCTAACAAGTATGAAAAATTGTAATCCTGGAACGAGTTCTTCGAGACATTTTAATTACTGCAACAGATAACAAGGGAAAAATTGTAGTTAAAAACTCATTAGGAAGTTAAAATTATTATCACACAACAATTTATGTTTCATAATAATTTAATTTTTAATGGCTATCCTAATTAGGTATTATGAATCTGAACAATTATCACATAATTAACTTAGAGCATATCAACATTAATCGAATAATAATTATCACATAAGTATCACAGATCTATTCTAAATATCACATAATAAAAGAGATCTAATTTTCAAAAATGCAAATATTTATAATGCAAAATAAATAATAAGAATTTTAACATTTATATACATTTTCACATTTTTACTAGCCATTTTCACTAGACATTTGCACATTTTTAGTATTTATTAGTATTTCATACTAGTCTTTTATGAAATTATTCATATATTTAAGTTTCATATATTTTTACTGGACAGTTTCAAATTTTTTTTAGTATTTTAAAGAATTTTTCTACCCTCTTTTTCACTAGAAATTTTCAAATTTTTTAGTATTTAGTATTTGCTATTTAGTAGTATTTACTATTTAATAGTAGATAGTATTGTATAAGTATCAGTATCGATTTACTATAAAATTTCTTATAAATACTAGTAAATATTAAATTTATAGACATTTTTAGTTCTACTTATATAATTTGTTAAAATTATTAGTATTTCTTTAGTATAAAGTATGTACTATGTATCATTTATTTGTATTTTACTTTGTTAAATAATGATTTGTTAAATAATACTTGTATAATGTGTGAAATTTTTTCTATCTATGTTATTTTTAATAGATAATGTATTTTGATAGAACTTATAGTGTAATAGATACTAGATAGTGTATTTGACTATTTTCACTATTTTAAGTACTTTTTAGTATTTCTAGTATTTTTTACTCTTTTCAGTATTTTTATAGTATTTCAAAGTATTTATAATTTTTAGTATTTCTAAGTTTCTAACATCTTTTTACTAGACATTTGTACTTAACAATAACATAATAGATAATTTTTTTAGATAAATAAGTTCATATGTAACATAATATATAAATTTTAACTTTTAATGTATAAAGTTTTATGTATTTTCTGACAATTTTTTAATTTCTAACATTAATATGTATACATTTAATTTCTAACATTTTTTATAATTTCTATTTCTAAGTTTCTAACATTAGCTTCTCTTTTTATATAGTGAAATGCATTGAAATAAAAATGTAGTTATACATTATGTCACATTAGCTGATCATTAATTAATGTATTTAAACATAGGGTATTATATGCACTTAATTAATGTGGTTAATTTATCATTAATTAATATTCCTTCTCTTTTATTTTTAAGTATTTTTCCGCTAACCACGTATTATATGGTAATTAAATTGATGTTAGGCAAATAGTACTTTTCAGGAGTCTAAATAGTATTTTTTGGGATTTATTATGTATTTTAAAGTATTTTTCCGTATTTATTATTTTTTTTTCATATTTTTCCGTAATTTTTTCGTATTTATTATTTATTTTAAAGCATTTTTCTGTATTTATTAAGTATTTTCCGTAATTTTCCCGTATTTAATACGTATTTAAAAGTATTTTTCCATAGTTTACATGATTCATAATGTATTTTATAATATTTTTCCGCACTGACTAATTAGTCTACAGAATTTCCCTATATTTACCAGTATGCCATTCGTGATATTACTTGTGTTTTCAACTCATGTCAAATTTGTAATTATAAGGAACAGAAAGGCTATTTTAGTAATTGACCCCAACTGCACTACTGATGCGATTTCAACCGTTCCCCTAGATTTCTAAATATTTACAAATATGCCATTAGTTACATTTTATTAGGTTTTTCTACTAATGTCGAACTTTTAAATATGCCCAAACTCATGGGCAGTTTGGTATTTTTCCTAATAAAAATACTTAAAGTAATAAGTTATTACGTACCTATTCGATCGAATGTCGAACACGTCGACATAAAATTAAGAACCCCAAATTCCCTCACGTCTTCTTCTCCCAGCGATGAGAACGATCCTCGCGGCGACGCCTTCTCCTCGCGGCGGTGACTTCTCCTCCAGCGTCGAGACTCTCGAGTCTCGATTCAGCTGCCTCTCCCAGGCACTTGACTCAGCGGCGACGAGACTCGACTCAACGGCTCCCAGTTCCAGAGGCTTCGACGCCTTCACTGCCTCATCGACGCTTCGACGACACTGAAGTGACCGAACATCGGCTATTTCTCCATCCGAAGGCAAATAGGGAACTGGGCTACCCTATTAGGGTTTCTGCTCGATGAGGTAAGTTTCTGAATCTCCACTCACCTCCTTCCTTTTATAATTGAATTTAACCCACCCCGTGAATGAATAATAACTCACCCCGTGAATGAACGGCAATGGATATTGTTCATTCACGTGGCTGTATTCAGTAGGGAGATTCTCCAGGGTTTTGGGTTAGGGGCCAGGGTTATTTTGTCTTCTCTTGTTTCTTTCACATTTTCTGACTGAAACCCTAAGGTTTCGGTCGAAACCGATATTTGGCACGTCGTATCGGACCGGTATGGGACGGTACCTGTCCGATACGTCCGATACCAAATGGTATCGGGCGATACCTTAATCCATGCTATTTAGAATTATAATTGTTACTATAGAGAGAGCGTGTGTGAGTGAATTTTTGTTTATTTTCTGAACAAAAACGTAACATCATAACAATTATGAACTTAAATCTAGAATTCATTCTGTTAGATTAACAGAATGTGATCTAACACATTTCAACTATTTACAAATTACTTGGATATGTTCTACTCATAAATATAATGGTGATAACATCAACATTTCAAAATTTTATGAAGAGTGACCATTGTATCACATTCTTGATGCATGGATAAAACAGATCTAAATTATTTAAAATTTTATTTGTAGATAGTTGAAATGTATTTTTAATTTGGATACATAATTTTTATAATAGGAGCATTATTTTTCCTTTAAAAAATAAACAAAAATGTTGTAGTCCAATTGTATATATATATAATAAGAGAATAATGGCTATCATACGCCATATGAGAGCCTCTCTCATACGCCCTCTCACATAAAGCACCCAAGTAGAAGCCCACATGGGTTTGTACTTGGTTGCACTTGGGTGCTTTATGTGAGAGGGCGTATGAGAGAGGCTCTCATATGGCTTATGATAGCCATTATTCTCATATAATAATTGGTATTATATCATATGTGACATCTCCCCATATACGATGGCATGATGTATTCACATTCATAAGGGCATGTGGGACATCAAAGTACGTCCCCATTGATCAACTCGTAATATGTGAAGAAAAATGTGCAATGTCATCGTATATGAGAAAGGTCTCTCATATGTCATACAATATCTATTATTCTTATATATATAAATAAAATAACGGGTATCATATGACATATGAGTTAAGGCCTCATATACGGCCTCTAAAAAGTTCACCCTTTCATATATTTTTGGACATTGGAACTGTTCATTTGATCTTTATATTCTAAATCTCAAAATATCAAATATCATGTTAACATAATGGGTTTTGCTCGTTCATCCATCTATTATCCCCAATTTAACGGTTCCACACAAATGGAACGTTTTGCAATGTATAGATGAACGAGCAAAACCTTTTGGATTCATATGTATTTGGTATTTTAGGATTTTAAAATATTAAGATCAAAATGAACGGTTCCGATCGTTTGGAAAATATATGGTTCCGATCGTTTGGGAAAATATATGGGAAGATGAACGTTTATACCAATTATTCACACAAACATCAAGAAGAATAATTGACGTATTTCATATTACACAACGTCTTGTTGCATACTCGTCTGATTTCCAATTAACAAAAATTTTAAAATCTAATTTAGGTTTGAGGCTTGGCCTTCATTTGAGATTGCTGTCCATTCTCAAGACTCTGGTTTGGGCTTAGTTGGGTCTTGCTTGGATTTGGGATATATTGCATTACATCGGTTATTTGAGTCATTGTAGTTGAAGTCTTTTCCTTGTAGTTGAAGTCTTTTCCGGACAACATCAGCTGCACTTGGTGTTGCATTGCATGTTAAGCTTTTGTATGTCAGTGAGGATGTTTCATTTGTTTATGGTTTGGATTAGTATATGTAGCATGTTGGACCATGGTTTAAGGTTTCGGTCGATACCCCTGGGTAGCGGCCGTTTCTTTTCGGTCTCAGTGGGCACCGAGACCGAAACTCGGGTATGTTCCGGTCTCGGCCGAAACGGCGATCAATTTATAAAAAAAACAAAACAGAGAGATGAAAATGAAAACCATCAACAAGAAGGGGGGAAAGTGAAAAATAAACCTACATCTACATCAAAAAAGAAAGAAAGAAGAAAGAAGAAAGAAGAAGAAGAAGAAGAAAAACGAGGAAGAGAAAAATGAAAAGGGGGGCGGGGCGGGAGAGAGGGACTTACCTCACCCCCGAGCTCCCGTGCTCCTGGCTCCCGCCTCCTCCCACCGTGTCCCCGAAGATGAAGATCCCACCACCGCCTCTTGAAGAAGAAGCTGCCTCATGAAAAAGAAGGGAGTTAGGTCACGGGATTTATTTACACGTTAGTGCCAGCTGCTACTTTATTTACACGTTAGTGCTAAAAATTGCATATATTTACAAGTTTGCCCCCTCCATTAGTGCTGCTACTCACAATAACATATTTTGCTAAAATTTTTGAAATTATTTACCCCTTCGCCATTAAAATGGTTGTGCTGCAAACTTGTTTTAATACATTTTGCTACAACTAGTGCTACAACCTTGTAAAAAAAGCTCCACTAGTGCTGGCTACTCACACTACACATTTTGCTAAAAATATTGCATTACACTAGCGCACTGCACATTTATTTATTTAGTTCATTTACTCACATTACACATATATTTACATAATAGTTTTATTACATTTACAAACATGATTCATTTATTTATTTGCAAGGTTGCCAAACATGATTCATATACACATATTTAAAGTATCTCCGAAACTAAGACATATACCCGAAATGAAACTGCTAAAACTACCGATACGGACGAAACCGCAACTTGCTTCCAAAACCACCGAAACGGACGAACCGATACCGAAACCTAAATTTTGGAAAGAGCGATACCGTGACCGAAACCGAGACCTAAAACCTTGTGCTGGACTGCACCAAGAGCATATATGTTAGTCTCACCTTTCTTCAAAAGCTGTTTCTGCTATAAATGCCCATTTTATGAGTATTTCTTGCAACTAAGCTAGTTATCATATAGTCTCAAGGGTGGCTTTTCAACAACCTTGCTTTTTATGCTTCTCTTTTTTCCATTACCTCTCATTTGTAGTCATGTGCTTTATTAATTCGCATTATTGGGCCAAAGGAAGTTCGTACTCTTCCACTTGGTGCCCCTATTTAGTACACCACAACACGGTATCTGATGAGTGCAAGTTTTTGGGCTATTGCAACATATTCTTAGATTTTTCGTTCTTTAATACTAAATTAAGACAATAAAGAGATTAGAGATTTTAATGGATATTAATAAGTCTGTGCCAGACTTTTGACATTCTAGTTTGTTACAAACCAAGCACCAAGTTAAAAGATGATCCTTGTTGGGTTGGATATGTGTCAAAAACATGATATATTTACAAACATAATTTAACACGTTATCTTTTTTATAAATCTCTTTCTCTCTCTTACTGAACAAAGGTCATTTCTCGATCTTGAAACTAGACCCCCAAATCATATACCATAATTTTGCCATTAACCCATACCTAAATGTTTTTTTTGAAATTCCATCATTTAATTCATGGTTTTAGGTATCGGCCGAAACCCTACCTTAGGGTTTCGGCCGTTTTGTCTCGGTTTCGGAACTAACCGAGATGAAACGGGAGGAAAACTTCCGGTTTCGGCCGAAACGTTACCGTTCTGGCCGAAACTAGCAAAAAAGGAAGAAAAAAGAAAAAAAAAGAAGAGCAAGAAAGAAAAGCCGCAAGTCCCACAAGCAGACATCAAAAAGAAGAAGAAGAAAACGACGAGGAAAAAGAAGAGGAAGGGGACTTACCTGTCTCTGCACGCCCGCAACCTACAGCCACTTGTTCCAGCCGCTCCAAAATTCTCACGCTCACAGTCACTGGCCCCAAAATTTTCCCCAATGTGAGAGAGAGATATGGTTGCAAGTTATTCACATAGGTGGTAGGTGAGCTGCTACTCGCAGTACACATTTTTGCTAAACATTGTTCATTTATTTACAAGTTTGCCATTTTCTTTACAATTTTAGTGGCAAACTTGTAAATAAATGCAATATGCTTAGCAAAATGTGTACTATGAATTTATTTTTGGTAACATGTGTACTATGTTTATCAATATGTTCAGCAAAATGTGTAATGTGAGTAGCAGGCTAATAACAGGCTAATAACAGCTAGTTCAAAAAATTATTTTTGGCTATAGATCAATGACAAACTTGTAAATAAATGCAATATGTTAAGCGAATGTGTAATGTGAGTAGCAATCAATGCAAAATTATTTATGGTTATAGATAAATGTGAGGACACAAGTATTTGAAATTACTGATATGTACGAAACGAAACTTCATTCTGAAACCACCGAAACGAATGAAACCGAGACCGAAATCTAAATTTTCGGGAGACCAAAACCGAGACCGAAACCAAGACTTGCATTGCTTTAATTGTGCGATGGCACATACTACATAAGATACAAATTTAGCCAAAAGGCCAGCTCACATCGGGAATAAGTAATCTAGGGCCCTAACCAAGATTCAGTTTAAAAACTCATTAATGCCCCATTTATTCCAAACGATCTACAATCGAAGTTAAAACTCCATGGCAGCTAGGATCCACTCTTGGGAACCATACTCCATTTGTTTAAAAAACTGCAGCTGCTAGGATTTTCAGTATAAGCCAGTTGAGAAGAAGGGGATCAATCATTTGGATATCAACTGTTCTCACTTGCTTTCATCCTCTTACATATTTGTCTTTGATTCTAATTTCACCAGGGATATATACTCATGACAGCAATTTGGTTTCTTACAGTTTGACCAAACGAATCAATACTTTGGTTCCAACCCGTACATCATCATATTTCTTTATATATTTTGTTCATTTTTTACAATTCTGTATACTGTCTTTTAATTCTTTTGTTAGATAGAATGAATCATGGATGAGTTAGAACAAACCAGACATTGGGTTGGTGCTAGTCTATGAGGCACGGTCGCTTAAAAAAGGGTAATGTATTCGTGTCGGACACATATGTGTTGGATACCACCACCTGATCGATACATATCGGGCACTCCAAGTCCATGTACAACTTTAAAATCCAAAAAAATTACGTGTCTAAGCCGTGTCTGCTTTAAATAAAATCTAACAGTTACGTGTTGCGTGTTGCGTGTCAGATACTTTAGAGCTCCATGTCTCTTCTTTAAAAATAGAGAAATGATGTTCTTAACCAAGTGGATACCATGTCAAAAAAGCTTAAGCATCGCCTGAAGTAGAACCATTTGGATCTTTTTTGATTGATTTAGTTAATTGATTAGAAAATGTGAATTTTTATTATTGAAATATATATTGTTCTTCTTATTAAATAGATTGTAGCTTAATCATGATGAGTTTTGATGTATATCATATATAAACACATGCATACACATACATTGTTATATTGATGTGTCACAGTGTCGTACTTTTAAATAATTTATTTCCGTGTCTTCGTATCCGTATCTTGCCGTACCCATGTCCCGTGTCCGAGGCGGTGCTACATAGGTGCTAGTTGTTAACTTACAATGCTGGTTTCTTTCATGGTTCATGTTAGCTCTATGATGTCATTGGAAATGTAGATATAAGTTATTTTTGTTGAGCTTTGTGTTACCCTTTTTACTATAATCGGAAGTTTGAAATGCTATTGCTTTTCATATAAGATTGATGTTTGCCCAAATATAGTTCTATTTGTGAGTCATTGTATTGTCATGTATTGAGTACCGTTAGAACCAATATAGATTTGGAGTTCTGATGAGCTCACAACTTTTAACAATAGAAGTTGAGGTAAAAGGTTAGGAGCCTAGACTTACGAACCAAAGCATGTATGAGCAGCCTAATAGAGGTATTCTTGTCCAAGCTTTGTAGATGGTTTGTTGGATAGAGAGACTAGATTTACAAACCACAACTGGAATATTTGACAGCCACAATGGGATTGCAGGAGGATTGTTTGTGTTCTAGCAGGAAATGTGGTTCTTTATTATGACTGCTATTAGTTCCCTCATAAGCGCTGGGGTGTTGGTTGAACCTTGTTATTGAATTAAGCCATAATTCGCAGTGTCCCTAGCATTAACCTTCTTAACGGGTAGTAGATAAGCACTCTAGATCTACCTAGCTGGTTTGAGCTATCTTGAATTATGGTAGTCGGTAGTGTTTTAGTCGTCCTTTGTTGAGTAGCAATGCTATTATTAGTATTAGTATGGGATATATATCTTTTCAACAATAATAATTGATGTGTTCAATAGCACATAATTTCTAGTATATCCATAATGGCCCATTCAGTAAGTTCTATCCTTTGGTTTAAGCATTAGGCTGGGTTGTCATATGATTTATATTGGATCTTCTGTCCGGCCTGTGGTCTGGGATTTTATTTGTCCGTAGGTTGGGTTTGCGGCTGCTGCATCACATCAATTATTTGAGTCCTTGTTGTTGAAGTCACTTGGAGACATAACTGTTTCTGTCATTGCATATGGCTGTTGCCTTGAATATAAGGATTTCTTAGATCAGCGAGGAATTTTTGTTCATCTTGGATTATCATCTGTTTGCACTGGACTGCAACAAGAGCATATGTTATTAGTCTCGCCTTTCTTAATAAACCATTTCTGCTGTAGAAAAATTCACTATGTGTGCCCCTCTTTCAACTAGGCTAATTACCATGCTTGTTTTGCAATTAAGGATGCCCTCTAAGATTTATAAAGAGTTATTGTAAGCTTATTTGCATCTCTTAATGCGCACCACCTTTTCAGCAAAATAGGTGGTCTCTTAGGTTAGAAGACATCACTTAAGAGTTTAAAAGGTGCCATTTCTGCTGTAAAAACTCCACTTATGTCTCCCTCTAAGTTTATTACCATGCTTGTTTTGCAATTTGGGAGGCCACTCTAAGATTTATAGTGAGTTATTGTAAGCTTGTTTACATCTTTTCATGCGCACTACCTTTCTCAAAATAGTTGTAAGAAGATATCACTAGGAGTTGAAGATGCTATATCACGTTGTGTGGCTATAATTGCCCTTTTTAAAAACAAATCTTCCATGCAGTCTCAAGGGCGTCTTTTCAACTATTTTTCTTTTATGCTTCTCCTTTGTCTATTGATCTCTCATTTTGTAATCATGCTTTATTTATTTTGCATATTGGGCTAACGGAAAATGGTAAATGCTCTTCTACCTGGTTCCCGTATTTAGTAGCACCACAATGATGCGGCTCAGCGGGCTCAGCAGGGGGCGGCGGCTAGGCAAGATGGGGAACCGGCTCAAGTGATGCGGGTCTACCATCGGAGGCGACGACTTGGGTCCAACTCGGACCCGGTCCCAAACTTGTGATTACTCACAAGTGGGGAGGGCAAAGAGGTAATTAGACAACAATTATTAACCCCTCCCCCAATAAAGGGGCCGGCCGGCCCTAGGGTGTGCTTTATCGAAGAATTGATCAAGGTATTTTCTATTCCTAGTTGCTCTAGATTATTCCCTAGTTGCTAGTTAATTAATTTTAGCCCTAGATCTATTTTTCCCGCAATTAAATATTAGTTCAGATCTGTTCTTCGCTATTAAACCCTAGATTAGTAGTCCACAAGCCATAAAAACCCTACCTTTAATCCCCACAAAAAGCCCTAGTCGCATCAAATTGGTATCAGAGCGGTTTGATCCATGGCAAACACGCGAGCAACGGAGCGGATTGAAGTCTTGGAGGGGAAGGTTGAGAGGATTGAAGCCCAAATCAGCAAGGGTTTCATCGATCTAAGGAAGGAAGACGCGGAGACGGCCGCAGAGATCCGGAAGGAGATAAAAGAAAATCAAGAGAAGACGGAGGCCAAGATGGCGGAAATAAAAGCAAATCAACGGAAAACGGATGCAAAACTTTCGGAATTGACGGAGGCCATAGCGGCGTTGACCGCCCATCTTATCCCAAAAGCGGATCCGAGCAAAAAGGAGCCACCTTTGGCGAAGGACAAGGGTAAAAAGACAATTTTTTTGGAAGATGAACCGGATCTAGACGACGATGGAGGGTTTGACCAAGGAGACAACGCGTGGGGGATCCACCAAGACCACGCGCCGCCGCGCCGCGACGACACAAACCCTTGTGGGGGAGTTCCGACCAACCGGAACACCCCAGGGTGGCCACCGGCCCCCCAGATACATCTGGGGGGGGGTCGGCGAACCCCCTGGGGGGCGGCGGCAGGCCGCCAGGGCCTTGGGAGGGGCGGCCGCACCTGCCGCCCCCAGGCGGCCTCGGCAGACTCTGCCGCCGCCGCCTGGGGCCCGCCGGCCCACTTCCAGGGCCGGCCGGCCCAGGCGATGGCCTGGGGGGCCTCGGCCGACCCCAGAGGGGGCATCCGAGGCCCGCCCGACCCCTGGGGGGGCCCACTGGCCCCCCAGGACGCTCGACAGTTGATTCCGCAGGGTCCCCGACCCCCGGGGGCCCCACCCGAGGTTCGTGGAGCGCAATTTGGGGGTTTTCAGACTTTTGGGGGACCCGGCGGAGGATTGCAGCAGGGTGGAGGGCCCCACCAGATCACAGGAGGCCCGTCGACTCAGCCCTCACCCTTTGGGGGAGTGACAGGAGATTGGAGAGCGTACCAGGATCCTCCAGGAGGCCACCAGGTGGAGTTTGGACACCATCAGGGAGAGTGGCAGGGGCACGGAGCAGAGGGAGGCTACCGTGAGCGGGCTGAGGCGTATGTTCCAGACAGGCGACAGGGATACCAGCACAGGGGAGGATTCCAGCCGCAGGAGAGAGGTGGATTCGCTGGCGAGAGGCGTCTGAGGAAGCTGGAGGTGCCTGTTTTTGAGGGAGGCGACCCAGACGACTGGCTGTACCGGGTGGAGAGGTACTTGGAGGTGTCCGCTGTCCCAGGGGAGGATTGGCTACGGGCGATAGGGGTCTGTCTGGAGGGAGAGGCGTTGGGCTGGTTCCGTTGGACCGATCAGCAGCGGCATTTTCAGACCTGGGCTGAGTTTACGACGCTCTTGACAGAGCGGTTTGGAGGAGGTCCGGCTGGCGGCGTGTTCGAGAGGCTGTACTCGCTGAAGCAGGAGGGGAGCGTGGGTGATTACATCAAGAAGTTCGAGTCGCTCTGCCACCGAGTTCGGGGAGTCTCTGAGGAGTCCCTGGAGGGCTGTTTCATGAAGGGGCTGAAGCCCACGGTGCGGTCGGGGCTGAGACAGTTCGAGCCCGTTGGTTTGCGGGGGATGATGACACTGGCCAGGAAAGTAGAGGATCACCAGGAGACGGAGCGGAGGGCCCGCGGGGCGTGGGGAGGTGCCACATTCCGGAGTCAGGCGGCTACTGCAGGGCAGAGGACGGCACCTACTACAGGGACCACCCCAGGGCAGGGGGTGACGGCCGCAGCTGGGAGCGGTACTGACAGGAGGCAGGAGCCCCGTGGTGGGGGGCAGGTGCGGAGGATGACAGATGCTGAGATACGGGAGAAGCCGTTGAAGGGGCTGTGCTTCAGATGTGATGAGAAGTTCACCCCCGGACACCGATGCGCTGCTCGTACTCTCCAGATACTGATAGCTGGCGATGAGGAGGGAGAGGACGAGGTTATCACCCTGGAGGCAGGAGAGGATGAGGAGGAGATGGAGCACCAGCACTTAGACCTTGCAGAGGTGTCCCTCAATTCCGTGGTGGGGTTCACGCCGAACCACACCATGAAATTGGTAGGACAGGTGGGCAGCCAGGAGGTGATCGTTTTGATCGACAGTAGGGCCACCCACAACTTCATCTCCAGCAGACTGGCGGAGGCACATGGATTGCAGATGAGTGGCACTGGGCGGTATGGAGTGATGCTCGGCACGGGGCAGGTGACACATAGCACTGGTGTCTGTCGTGGGGTGGTTGTGGCAGTTCAGGGGGAGCAGATTGTTGCCGATTTCCTGCCATTGGAGCTAGGAAGTACAGATGTCATCCTGGGGATGAAGTGGTTACAGACCCTCGGGGAGACCAGGACTAACTGGAAGCTGTTGAGGATGGAGTATCAGCACGGGGGGAGGACAGTGGTGTTACAGGGGGACCCCAGTCTCTGTCGTTCCCTGGTGTCTTACAAGGCCATGTCCAGGGCTATCCACACCGCAGGCGGGGGATACTTGGTGGAGCTACAGGCAGTGACAGCGTCGGTACAGAGTGAGGACACCCCACAGACAGTAGCACCGGAGGTCGAGGAGCTGTTGGCACAGTTTGAGGAGGTCTTCCAGACACCGCAGGGGCTGCCACCACACAGAGACCATGAGCACGCCATCGTTTTGAGAGAGGGCGTGTCTCCCATTAGTGTGCGGCCTTACAGGTACCCCCAGGTACAAAAGGATGAGATAGAGCGGTTGGTGGAGGAGATGCTGCAGGCAGGGGTGATCCAACCGAGCACTAGCCATTTTTCTAGTCCGGTACTGTTGGTGAAGAAGAAGGATGGCAGCTGGAGATTCTGCGTGGATTACAGGGCCCTCAATAAGGAAACAGTGGCAGATAAATTCCCCATCCCTGTGATATGAGCTATTGGATGAACTCCACGGGGCAGCTTATTTTTCCAAAATTGATCTGAAGTCGGGATACCACCAGATACGGATGAGGGCGGCAGACGTGCCAAAGACAGCGTTTAGGACTAACGAGGGGCATTATGAGTTCCTAGTCATGCCGTTCGGCTTGACGAATGCACCGGCGACATTCCATGCGTTGATGAACAAGGTCTTCCGACCTTTTCTGAGGAGGTTTGTGTTGGTCTTCTTTGATGACATACTGGTGTACAGCCGCAGTATGGAGGAGCACGTGGGGCATTTGCGAGCAGTATTGCATGAGCTGCAGGAGCATCAGCTCTGTGCGAATAAGAAGAAGTGTCTGTTCGGCCAGCCACAGGTGGAGTACTTGGGCCATGTGGTGTCAGCAGAGGGAGTTGTAGCCGACAGGACCAAGATTGCAGCCATGTTAGATTGGCCTGTACCCTCCACCTTACGGGGACTGCGCGGCTTTTTGGGCTTGACGGGGTATTACAGGAAGTTTGTCCAGGGGTATAGCACGATTGCTTGGCCTCTCACCGAGCAACTGAAGAAGGACAACTTCCACTGGAGCGAGGAGGCTACCAGGGCATTTGAGGCCCTGAAGCAGGCGATGACGTCGGTGCCAGTGTTGGGGCTCCCCGATTTCAGCAGACCTTTTGTGATAGACACCGACGCATCAGGGTATGGCCTAGGGGCAGTTTTGATGCAGGACCAGAGACCCATTGCCTTCTTTAGCCAGACCCTGTCAGCACGGGCGAGGCTGAAGTCAGTTTATGAGAGGGAGCTGATGGCGATTGTACTAGCTATTCAGAAGTGGCGGCCCTACCTGTTGGGTAGGAAGTTCATAGTGCGGACCGACCAGCGGAGTTTGAAGTACTTATTGGAGCAGCGTATGGTCACCGAGGAGCATCAGAGGTGGCTCTCCAAGTTGGTGCACTTTACATTCGAGATACAGTACAGCCCAGGCCTGGAGAACAAGGCGGCTGACGCCCTGTCGCGTCGCGAGGATATCGCAGAGGTCGCGGCCATATCCGCATCTGTCCTCTTGGATTGGGAGCCCTTGAGTAGAGAGATAGAGGCTGATGCAGATTTGACGAGGATCCGTGAGGCACTGCAGCAGGGGTCCTCGGACTTTCAGGGATACAGCATGGAGGGACAGAGGTTGCTATACCACGGCCGGCTGGTGATTCCTAGGGGGTCCGCCCACATTCCCATGATCTTTCAGGAGTTCCACGGCAGCGCCATTGGGGGGACACTCCGGGGTCCAGCAGACTTACCGGCGGATGGCGAGGGAGTTATATTGGCCTGGGATGAAGAAAGACATTGCCCAGCGGATAGAAGAATGTGACGTGTGCCAGCGTCACAAATATTTGGCAATGGCACCAGCGGGACTATTACAGCCATTAGCTTTGCCAGAGCGAGTATGTGAGGATATCAGTATGGATTTCTTTGAGGGGTTGCCGCGATCAGAGGGGTACAGTTCCATATTAGTGGTGGTCGATCGGCTCAGCAAGTACGCCCACTTTATACCTCTCAGACACCCATACACTGCAGTTACGGTGGCAGCAGCGTTTATGAGGGAGGTGGTTCGCCTGCACGGGTTTCCGGGCTCCATAGTATCAGATCGGGACAAAGTATTCATCAGCAGCTTTTGGAAGGAGTTATTTAAGGCGCATGGGACCAAGCTACGGAGGAGCACGGCCTATCACCCGCAGACATATGAACAGACGGAGGTGGTGAATAGGAGCGTGGAGACATACCTGAGGTGCTTCGCATCAGAGTCACCGAGACAGTGGGCCAGGTGGTTGGCATGGGCCGAATACTGGTACAACACCTCGTACCATTCGGCAGCACAGAGCACCCCATTCCGGATCCTCTATGGCCGTGACCCTCCACAGTTGATACATTACAGCAGGGGTGCTACGCCGGTGCCCCAGGTAGAGGAGCACTTGACTGAGCGGGATAGGTACCTGGAGGAGTTGAAGAAACATTTGCTGAGGGCCCAGCAGATCATGAAGACCAAGGCAGATGCACACCGGCGAGATGAGCATTTTGAGGTGGGGGACCGCGTGTACCTGAAGCTCCGACCTTACCGGCAGAGGACCTTGGCTCGTCGGAGCAATGAGAAGCTAGCGGCCCGTTACTATGGACCTTTCGAGGTGACCGCTCAAATCGGGAAGGTGGCCTATAGACTGCAGTTGCCCACCACGTCGACCATTCAACCGGTGTTCCACATTTCACAGTTGCGACGTGCCATCGGAAATCATACTCTGTCACCCACTCTCCCACCCACTCTGACAGATGACATGGAGGTGCTCCTGGAGCCTCAGGAGTTGACATGGATCCGGCAGACCGCAGGCGGGGTTCAGGAGGTGAGGATTCGTTGGCGGGGATTACCCGATTACGATGCTACCTGGGAGGCTGCTTCAGTGATCCGCGACCAGTTTCCAGATTTCCATCTTGAGGACAAGGTGGCACTTTTGGGGGGGAGTAATGATGCGGCTCAGCGGGCTCAGCAGGGGGCGGCGGCTAGGCAAGATGGGGAACCGGCTCAAGTGATGCGGGTCTACCATCGGAGGCGACGACTTGGGTCCAACTCGGACCCGGTCCCAAACTTGTGATTACTCACAAGTGGGGAGGGCAAAGAGGTAATTAGACAACAATTATTAACCCCTCCCCCAATAAAGGGGCCGGCCGGCCCTAGGGTGTGCTTTATCGAAGAATTGATCAAGGTATTTTCTATTCCTAGTTGCTCTAGATTATTCTCTAGTTGCTAGTTAATTAATTTTAGCCCTAGATCTATTTTTCCCGCAATTAAATATTAGTTCAGATCTGTTCTTCGCTATTAAACCCTAGATTAGTAGTCCACAAGCCATAAAAACCCTACCTTTAATCCCCACAAAAAGCCCTAGTCGCATCACACAACTTGTTATACGAGGGATGCAGAATTATTTTCAAAATTAATATTTTGCTGGTTGATTATCTTGGGACTTCTAATATTTGGATGAGTATTTATCATGTTTTATATCAAAGAAGTGGCCAATGTCTGAAAACTGTTTCCTTTTTAACTTCATGGCCACATATAAGAGTTTCAGTTTTGAAATGGATGTTTTTGTTTCATTACTTATTTAAAATAACACATAAAAGAACAGCATTTTCTGAATGCTCCTAGATGCTGCAATACTTTGGTTGTAAACCGCACCATGAGTTACTACATAATAGCCGTTCTTGCAACATTAGATGCTTTAATACTAGATATAACAAAATACCATTAATTTTATCCTAGTTGCATCATCTTAAGCTATAGGATTTTACGTTGATGCAGACGACTTTTTTCTAGTATTTTAATGGATGTCATATTTTTTCTTAGGAAACCCTTATAAACCCACACAAACTTCACTCTGACCAAACTAAATATGTTAGTCACCCTAGGGGCGGGCAGTGCATAGTGAAATATGGAAGACAAGTCGATCATGTAAGACATATGATAGTGCAACCAGGCGCAGTGTATTAGCTGCAGCAAGACCTTTAAATTTGGACCTCACTATTGAATATTTGAGCATTAAGATGTATTTATTAGTATAGTTTTAATTTCTACATTTTTACGACTGAACTTGTAAATAGTTATATTTTGATGTATATAAATAAAATGCGGATATTCATGGAATGTTTGAAGTATGTTGTGGCACTCTTTAATTCTACCATCGGACCCACCTGTCCATGATATTCATGTTAGAAAGACTGTCTAGAATCCAAGGCTTTGTGCTCTCTCTCTCTCTCTCTCTCTCTCTCTCTCTCGGGGTTGATTTAGGGTGGAAATCAACAGCAGACCAAGTGGTGGAATGCAGCCAAAGCATGAATATTAGACACCTTTCTGTCCTAATCATCTTACTTGAAAAGAGTGAAAAGACATTATCTGTCTGCAGTAAATAAAGATGTTTGTCTTTAAAGTAAAGCCCTTAGATTTAGGTCCATGGGCAGAGACGTTTCTTCCCAGAATCCTCTATATATCTCTCAATTTCTTTTTTTTAATAAAGTGTTAGTTTTAGCCCTTTGCATTATCATCAGTTATCGTGAATAATCTTTTAAATGAAGAGTCATAACTCTAAAAAGTAAGATATATCCAACACTTTTGAGGAGCTAGGTCGCACTACAAGCCTTGGTGTTGTCCCTTCCAGTTACATGTCATGTGGTCCATGTAATCTTGAGGGGGGACTCTTAAGTTTTTTAATTTTTTTCCCCAGGTGTGCTCTTTTTTTTATTGTTGCTGTTTTCTTTTACTTGTTTTCGTTGCCAGTTGGGTTCTCTGTCATATTCAAAAGCATTTGTTCTGTAAGTTTACATGATCTAGGCGTCTACTATAGGAAATTAGTAGTGTTTTTTTTACCCTTATTTAGTTGTAGTTGCATTCCATTCCAACTGTCGTTGCTTATTCATTTTGGAATTTTACTAATTGGATAAGCTCATATCAGGTTGCCTTTTAAAGGATCAGCTCATTAGTTATCTCTAGTTTGGGGCATCTTATAGTTCCATTTTCTGCAGTTTCAGAGTGAAGCTTCTAGATTTAATTCCAATAAGCATTTAAAGTGAAAATGATAATTTCAGCAAGCACCACTACATCACAGTAGACTAGCTTTTATGCAGTGGGCTATAGTTCTTGGGTTCTAATCATGATCACGTTAAGCTACAACTGGTTCTTTGTTTTTTATTTTCATTTTTAATTTTTTTATTTATTATTATTATTATTATTTATTGTTTTTTTTTTGTTTTTTTGTTTTTTTTTGGGGCGGGGGGGGGGGGGGAATATAAAACTAGAAAGAATTTAAATATTGCTTTCCTAACCTCCATCCTTGATTGCTGAGTGTAGTTGGATTCTTTCTTGTCTGCACTTAGATTGCTTCTAGTATTCACCTAGGACTTCATCATAAACAACGACAACAACAACAACAGATTTTATTATTATATTTAAACAATTTTAACATAATATAAATAGAAACATTCTCTGTTGCCACATATGCAAAACTAGATAAATGTAAGTTTACTATTCACATTCTACATGTGACATATTTTTAAGTATCCCAAGCAATGGTACACCACACACCACATTTAAAGTGGTGTAATTGCAAAGAGTTTGAGATCGCATTAGATGAGGTGCAATATCAACAAGGCCTTTTCCCCTATTTTGTCCTGTTGTTTGTGAAAATGTTATTTCTCTATGTAGTGTTTACCAAACAATTCAAAATTTGGTTTGGGTACATGTGCATACATGCATAAAATATGTGAAAAGGTGTCACATGAGAGAATTCTCTCCTAAACACACATACTTACATTGAGAAAACTGGGGAAAAGGTGTCACATGAGAGAGTTCTCTGCTATGACAGTCAAAAAAGTCTATTTTCTATTTTTGACGATCGACACCATTCAAGATGATCTACATGTCCTTAAGCATATATAGATCAAAAACCTTGTGGTTTCGATATTGGTTGAACATGCATCGGATCGTCAAAAGTTTAACAGTTTTGTGGTAACATAACTTTTTTCACCTTATAAATCATGGGCCAAAAAACCTAGGGTTTACTAGATCTGTGATATTTTGTGATTTTAGAATATGAAGATCAATTTGGATGGCATCGATCATCTTGTGAGCAATTTAAAAATATGTGGGAGCAAAATGGGAGCAAACTTTTTTGTCACCAAAGGAGAGGATTTCCTCATGTGACATATTTTTTTCCATATCTATTATACAATTGATGGATTTTTTGAATGTGTTTATTGATTAGGACAAACAGATTGATAGAAAGATGGCTGAGATTAAATCTTGAGGAATCATTGGTTTGGACGAGAGTTTGTGAAAATTTTAGGAGGAAAGCTTTGTATTTTGGAGGAAACCCTTTGGGTGAAAACCAAGTCCTTTCATTTAATTAAACCTTCATTAATTAAATCACCCTCATGCTCTCTCTGGACATGAGGAGGGGGGAAATCATGCCGAGAAAAAATAATCGTGTTATCCTCATTTAATGCAGTAGAGGAAATGATGAGAGGAGCCCTCTCTGGACGCGGGGCCCACCAAATGGGATCATCATTTAATGCAGCAGAGGAGACGCTTGCTCACTGGACGCGAGAGGATTCACTTAGAGGAAAAATATCACACCATCCTCATTTAATGCCATCACTCAAGTGCTTTGATGATGCGAGTGCCTACAAATTGTCGAAGATAAGACTCTCTGTGCTCTTAGGGGGGAATGAATGTGGGGTCTACCTATGCAAAGCAATGAGCGCTCTTTGGGGGATGAATGCGAGGCCACCTCTGCAAAGCAATGAGCGCTCTTGGGGCAGGGGGATGAATGCGTGGCCCAACTCTGCAAATCAATAAGGCGCTCTTGGGGGATGAACACATTGCCTACCTCTGCAAAACAATGAGAAAGCTTGTGTTTTCTCGTTCTGCTGTGGGGGGAAATGAACGGGGCCCACCTCTGCAAAACAAGGAGAAAGCTTGAGTTTTCTCTGTGCTGTTTGGGGAATGAACATGGGGCCCATCTCTGCAAAGAAATAAGGGGGAGGGGAATGAACATGCCATCTTTGCAAAGCAATGAGAACACATTGTCAATCAGATAGCTTTAATTTTGGACGGATAAAGCCATCCCTCGCTCCTGCTGTTCGGTGAAGCCGCCTGCTGCCAATCCCTCTCCCTCACGCACGCAGATGCTAGAAATCCCATATCCCAACAGAAATCCCTTCGCAGAACCATTGTTATCTCCTATCCCACGCGCAGAACCATTAATATCTCCCCCTCCCTCACATGTGGGCCATCTCTGCAAACATGTTTTTGGTATCACATTCTTGGCTTGATTGTACTTTTCTTGAATATTGAATATTGAATTTTATCAGTTCATAATAGGGGAGAGATTAATGATTCTGCATGAGGGAGGGTGCGTGGGGGAGGGGGCTGAGGGATTTCTGCAGAGCTGAGGATTTCTGACATCTGCGTGAGGGAGGGGGGATTGACAATGGCTGGCTTGACTTGATAATAGTAGGTATGATGGATGGCTTCAGCCATCCAAAACTCATGCTTTCTGATTGACAGTGGGTTCTCATTAGTTTGCAGAAGTGGGCTCCGCGTTCAATTCCCCAAGAGCGCCTCATTGCTCTGCAGAGGTGAGCCCCGCATTCATCCCCCCAAGAGCACAGAATCGTATATTCGGTAATTGGTTGGCTCTCATGTCATCAGAGCACTTGAGGGATGTCATTAAATGAGGATGGCGTGTTATTTTTTCTCTACGTAATTCCCCCATGTCCAGAAAGCAACATCCCCTCTGCGAAATCAAATGAGGATCTCACTTGGTGGGCCCCATCGCCCCCAATCATTTCCTCTACTGTATATAACGAGGATGTCAAGATTTTTTCCTCTACATGATTTTCCCCTCCCCCATGTCCAAAGAGCGAGCGTGAGGGTGATTTAATTAATGAAGGTTTAATTAAATAAATGGACTTTGGTTTTCACTCAAAAGGGTTCCCCCAAAATACAAAGCTTCCCCCCAGAAAAAAATTGTTTTTTTTCTACGAACCCTTATTGATTTCTCAAGATTCAGTCCCAGCTGTCTTTCTATCAACCCTTTTGTACTAGTCAGGAAACACATTCAAAAACATACCTCAATTGTATAATAGATTATGATCTTCCTTGTCAGACTTGCACCAACTTTCATTAAACTATAAGTGTTTCTCATATTAGTATGTGCAATAAGTTCATAATTGAAATAATTTATTCTGAAAGAATATGGTTATAGAATCGATATGCATGATAGAGTTTGCATTAGACGTATAAAGTAGTTAGACAAATAAGAGTGGGAATTAGAAATTTCTGTTAGAGATAGGAATGGGGAAGATGTCATGCTTACAAAGAAGGAGATACATGGATGTGGCTATTGCAATTGTAAGGCCTGGAATGTTGGCTTCTCAAAAAACATTTTTCTGCTACTAGCGCTTA
This sequence comes from Scilla litardierei, assembly GCA_030789695.1. NCBI lineage: Eukaryota > Viridiplantae > Streptophyta > Magnoliopsida > Asparagales > Asparagaceae > Scilla > Scilla litardierei. The sequence continues at coordinate 140,471,374 of CM061133.1, read as the reverse complement.
TTTCCAGGAGTCCTTTAAATTGCTCGCTTAACTCCCGACCCCCCCCCCCCCCCGAAAAAAAAAAAAACAAACAAACAAACAAAACAAAAAACAAAACAAAACAAAACAAAACAAAACAAAAACAAAAACCAAGGCACGTATGTGCTTTGGAAGCCCTGAAGTGCTTGTTATAAGCCATGTTAAACATGCCTTGATTGTTCTAAATTAGTGTATATGAATCAACCTGCAAGGCCTTTCATATTTGTGATGTCCCTTGTCTGACTTACACCAGCTTTCATTAAACTATAAGTGATTTTCATATTAGTGTGTATCCCTCCAACCATCGGGCTCTCTCCCCCTTTTCATTTCTTATTTGGTGTTAAAGTCTAAACTACACAATGTAAAGATGTGGTTGCAAATCCAGAACTTTTTAGCATGTGTACATACTATCATGTGGTCTACTTGTAAGCATGATGATCAAGTCATTCATAGTTTAAGTACAATTTTATTGGTTATTCACAGAAAAGGTATGATGTTAAAGTTGGTAATTCAGGCTGCGGTAGGTACTAGTATGTCTAGAATATGATTGCCCGATGATGCATAAAAAATATCTCCATCAGGACTAATTCCCTTATTTGCAGAAGGGTGCAATAATATAATCTGCTATATTGATTTATTTTGCGATTGACAAATGTTGTAAATGCGTGCATCATTTTGATTCTTAAGCGGGATCTTGAAGACTTAATCTTGTCCCTACTTTTTAATTCAATTTTCTGGCTAGTTCTCTTTATAGGCTTAAACGAATCCATTATAATATAACCTCATATTTTATTTGTTTTCTATCTCTGTAATGATAGTCACACCTCGTAAAATGCATGGATTCGGCTAAATTTACCAAAACTACCAAATACTTTGGTGTTTTATGCTATAATTCCCAAACATTTTAAAATTAAAGTCAACCACCAAAATTTTCCTCGTTATGGACCAATTATGGAAGATTGTATGAACTGTTTAAAGTATAGGGTAGTTAAATTAAATATTTTTAATAGTATAGTGTAGTATTCATTAAACTTAAAAATTTTATGGTAGTTTTCTGAAATGGAAAAGTTTTTGGTAGTTTTATACAAACCAAGTTTTGGGAGTAAACTTTAATTTTCAAATGTTATGGTGTTTCATCGGAAAAACCAAAGTATTTGGTAGTTTTGATAATGTTGCTGCATGGAGTCAGACTAACTATGCCATCCTCTGTCCAGTATGACTAATTGTTTGACCAATGATAGTTTGAAAGCTTCTTAACTTCAACTCAGAAGTCGCAGGCTTGGTTGTATCTTGTCTATTATCACATTGTTTTTTTTAAAAAAAATATTAGTATAAGCAACATCCTTAAGATTCATCTTCCTTTTGGTTCTAAAGTGGGAGCTTCAAAACTTATTTAATAGTGTCTGTATACTATTTGAATTCAATTTTCTGGCTAGTTCTGTTTATATGCTGAACGAATCCTTCATATAACCTTCTATATTTATTTGTTTTCATTCCATACAGGTATAGTTAAACTTCATGCACATAGTCAGACAAGGGGTTAGCATCGGTCGGTTCGGTTCAATTTTTGGCAAAATTTTCAAAACCGAAACCGAACCGAACCGAGCATATGTGCATGACCAAAACCAAGCCAAACTGTTTCGGTGCCACAATGCTTAAGCACTAGTCAACGACTAGTTCTTAAGCACTGGTCGACTAGTTCAAGCACTAGTCGAGTAATCCTCTCAAGCCATGCATATTTTCGGTTTGGTTCGTTTGGTTCAGTCGACTAAACTAGACTGAAAACTGGACCGAAACTAATGATTTACCTCTCAAAATCGAACTGAACCGATCGTTTTCAATAGGTTCGGTTCGGTTTCATGTGCGGTGCGATTTTTCGGTCGGTTTGGGGTTTCGGTATTTTTTGCTCACCCATAAGTCACCTAAGTGTTGGAAACCGAACAATAGTCCCACATCAGTAAGGGATGTGGGTTCCTAGGGGTTTAAAATATGGCTAATATTCTCCATTGGCATGAGGCCTTTTGGAAAAAGCCCAAGAACAGAACCAATTGGTCCGGTGGGTTCAATTGGACAATATCATGCCAATGTGGAGATTTGTGAGCCATGTTTAAATCTATCAAATGGTATCAGAGCCAAACGTTGTACTCTCGATGATGTGGCCTATGGGTGATGAACAAAGTTGGTGTTCTCTAATCTATTGAAAAGACGGTGAGCTCCGGATACTTCATGGGACGTGTGTCCTCTACCCTACACATGATGAAAGAAGAGCCGCTCCTGGTGCTTCATAGACATGTGCTGCTTTCCACACAGTGAAGAGGTGTCGGTCTAGATAAATCTGGGATGATGGATGATCGTTCAAGGGGAGGCTTATGGTGGTCCTATGTTCGAGAGGAGGATTGTTGGGAACTGCACAATAGTCACACATCGGTGAGGGATGGAGGTTTTTGGGGGTTTAAAATATGGCTAATATTCTCCATTGGCATGAGGCCTTTTTGGGGAAGCCCAAGAACAAAACCAATTGGACCGGTGAGCTCAATTGGACAATGTCATGCCAATGTGGAGATTTGTGGGCCATGTTTAAACCTAACACTAAGCATGCTATCTTCCATCTAGTCGACAAATTGTTTTGCCAATGCTAGTTTGAAAACTTCCATTCTTACACCACTCAGAAGTCAGTCTCCATTATATCTTATCTATCTATCACATGGTTTTTTTGAAAATATTAAGTATCTATGGAGCATCCTTATGATCAATGATTTAAATATTGACTGATACGGTCGATTTTTCGACCGATAAATTGGTATCTAACTCAAACTTGTGATTTTGGACGAAAAAGAAAAAAACTTGATAACTAATACAATCGATATATTGCCCTTGTATATATTGGCCGCTATCGATTGATAAAGGCCTTTATTGTTCCTCGTGGGTTTTGAAATTTTTCTAAACGGGGTTGGATCGATTTGATCGAATCCAAACCGTTTGATTAAGCTTAAATTATCTGCCGAATGAGTCCTAAATCACTCACGGTCAACTCTGATCGCTCTCTTCCCTTGTCCGACAAAATTTAGGGTTTTATGTTTCGATTATTCGCTTGTCTAATGGAAATTTGAAGAAAGCAAAAACAATCTAGTGTTTATGGGTTTTCAGCTTAGTTCAATCGTTTTTACATGTTTTTGGGAATTTTTTCATTAATTCTTCTTCTTTGCTCTCTTCTTCTTTACTTTTCAGCTCACCCGCTTCTCCCTCTTCCTTTTCTCTGCGGCTGCTGCCACTTCGCCTCCTCCTCCTTTGTAGATCATGTCGCTTCTTCTCGGTGGATGCTGTCGTTTCTTCTTCTTCTTCGATTTTTCAATGTTGTTGGGTTAAGACTTGAGATAATATTCGTGGATGATATTATTGGGTTGAGGATTGCGAAATATTTTTTGATGAGGATATTGATCTGAGAAAAACTATAGGTTTGGGACATTATTTTGATGATGAAATTGTTGACTGGTCTCAATGTTCTGAAAATAATATTGTTGGATTGAGACTTGAGAAATATATATTTCGATGACGACATTGTTCTGAAAAAATAATAAATATTGTTGAGTTGATAAATATTATTTCAATGATGTCATCGTTCTGAGAAAATTATGATTATAAAATAATATTGATTACAATAAATCTTTGTAGTCAAGTATTGGGCCATGCTATTGCCTTATTGACTCATTGGAGATACACCACTTGGATTGGTTGGGGGTACATGCGTTCACTTGTATACTTGGATAACTTGACTTATCGGCTTATTAGATAATGAATATTATATTAGTTTTGGGTTAACACTTGACATAGTAATTATGGGTTGGATACTATCTGTTATCGGCTACCGCATAGACCCGATTCTTGACTATAGAGATTGACACAATGATATTGACTTTGGGCTACAAATAGAGACATTGTTTCCTTATTCTTAGATATATGATATGTAAATTTAAATCTCACAATTATTTGCAGTCATGAATTATGGTATGTTTTAAATTTTTATGATATGTTTTATTTTTTAATATTTTGTATCTTAAATTTTAATTTAATAATTTTTTATATTTTTGTGCTTTTTGATAGTAGATATAGAAAATGTCTTTGGGAGCATATAGCAAGGCATCATCCGTCACGGGAGGAACAAATTTTAGGGACCATGTGGAGAAGTTGCCATCTAATAAAGTGAGGTACAAGTTTTGTGAGCGTGTCATGAGCGGTTGTATTAGCCATTTCAAGGCCCATCTTACAGGAAAAGGAGATTGTTTTTTGCACAAAAGTTTGGCTGAAGGCAATTGATACTTTAAAAACACAATCATCGAAAGAGAACAAAGGTGAATGAATCAACGCTTCAAGCTACTAGAGATGAGGTGGTATTTGGAGATGAGGATGTTGAAGTGTAGACCTCCCATGAAACTGGTCATGGTCCTGGAAGGCTAAAGTTCAAAGGGCCTATGGACAATCATGTACATGTTTAATAAATGAAAAGGTTGGTGCATCAGAGAAAGGATAAAGAAAAAGGGTGCAAGCCATCTTTGATGAACAAAGTAAAAAAAAGGAAAGAGAAGATGTGGACGAGTAGATTGCATGATGTATTTTTGAGACATGATTGCCATTTTCTATGGTGGATCACTCATGTTTTAGGTAAATGTTGCAAGCTGTTGGCAAATATATACCGATTTTGATAGGTCTTACATCTTATGAGATATGTGATAAGTATCTTCCTTAAAAGTAGCTTCTAAAGAGAAGTTGAAGCTTTTCTCGAGACATGTAGAATGCATGGTTGTAGTCTTATGATGGATTGTTGGACTGAGAGGAGGGGTAGGAGTATAATAAACATTGTCATTCATGTTTATGCGGGAACAATGCTTTATGATTCTGAGAACAAATCTAATGATGTACATGATGGCAGATATATCTATGATTTGGTGAATGCAATAATTGAAAAGATGGGAGAACAATCTGTCATGCAAATCGTAACTGACAATGCATCGAATAATATGGCTGCATCAATGTTAGTTTTGAGGCGTCCCTTTATTTTCTGGATTTTCTGTGTTGCACACCTTGAATCTCTTGTTATAATATATTGAAAAGATCAAGTCTATCCTAAATGCAATTTTAGATGCAAGAATTGTCACAGTCTATATACAGTGTTCTAAAAATCGGCCTGGGCGGCCGCCTAGGCGGCGCCTAGGCGCTAGGCGGCCAGTAAACGCTCCGAGTATGGCCTGGGCGGTCAATCTGGGCGTTTTTGGGATTAATCGGCCGCCTAAGCGTTCTGGGCGGTGTCTGGGCGCTCTGGGCGGTTCCTGGGCGGTGCCTGGGCGTTTTTGGTAAATGGTTTAATTGCACAAGTGTATCTTTTAATTTTTATTTTATTGCACACAAATACTCTAAAGTAGGTAAACTGGATTTGATTTAGTATGTATTAAATATTTGATGTATTTTAAATAATATATATATATATAAACATAAATATATTATATAAAAATAATTAAAATAATTAAAAAAATACAAATCCGCCTAGGCCGATTAATCCCCGATTAATGCTCTAGGCGCTAGGCGCTAGCAATCTGAACGCCTAGCGCCTAGTGTTTTTTACTACCTTGTCTATATATATGTCCATATTACTGTTATTGATATGATGATTGAGTAGATTGTGGGCGATCTTGTTAGTCCTAGTGTTACCTGCTTTGCTACAACATTTTTATCATTGCAAATCTTACAAAGGCAGTCCAAATAGAAGGCTTTTGTTAATTTCACTGAATGAGGGAGTTGAAGTTCTTCATGACTCCTCAAGCAAGAAGAGTAAAAATCAAATATGTAATTTAATTTGTTATTTGGTTTGCATATTATCACAATTAAGAGTTAACTAACTAATTGATATTTTTGACTAACTCTGTACTATGTGAGTAAATACCATCATCAATAGCCATTCATTTGGAAGAAAATTACACTGGCATTGAACATTTTTGATCTAATAGTCAATTTTCTTCGAAGGGTAGATAGCGACGCTCTATCAATGGGATTGTTGTATGGTGACTTGGACATGTTCAAGGAGATCACGTTGAATTTGAAACATAATGAGAAAAAATTCAGGTCGATCTCCTTTCTAATTGATAAAAGATAAAGCTGAAGACCCATTTGCATATGGCGGGTCATTTGTTGAACCCGTATTTTTATTATCAAAGACGGGAGGCTATTAATCAAAAATGATGCATTTGCAGATAAATTCACAGAGTGCATCTTCAGAATGTATGCCCATGATCCTGAAATTTGTATCAAACTCAAAGCGAATCTTTTTGTCTAGCAGTAGCGCAAAGGCAAGCTAAAAATCTGATACGGACGCACCCTCAGAGGCGGGCACGGGTCCAAGCGGGTCCCAAGGCGGATGGGTCACTTACTATCGGAGGCGTCGAAGGGCAGATTAGTCTTTTGTTATGATATTTTATTCCTAGGTTTTCTCTATTTATATCTAGGGTTAGCCGTCATGAGGGATATGCTTATTGTGTGAGAAACATCGTAAGTGTCCTTTGTGAGGGTTTTAGACTTTGATCCGTTCATCAAAGTTAGGAGAGCGAGTTCCTCTCGAAAGGGCTCAAGTTATCTTGCTATTAGAAGTTGTTTCTTCTCAAAAATCCAATAAAAATCCCATCTTTTCCAATTTTTATTCCTTTTCTTCGCTGATTTTCCATTGATACGATCCAAATCGTATCAAATTGGTATCAGAGCAATAGATCCAATGGCGGAAGGCACTAGATTCAAGACGGAGATGGAGGCGCTGCGAAAGGAGATCCGGGAAGAGGTCAGCAAAAAGGTGGGGGCTTTGGAAGTCACGGTCAAGATGCTTTCCAATTCCCAAAAGGAGATGGAGGCCCGTTTGATGAAGAAGCACGGGAGTCGGACGCTACTCAAGTTCAGATCTTGAAAATTCTTCAAAAACTTGAGGGGAAAGGGAAGCATGTGGAGATCGGAGGGGAAGAATCCGCAGCGGAGAATCATCATACTAAGGCGGACGATCCAAATTCGATGGCGAATACCTCCGGGGCACCTCCGGGAACCAAAACCACGAGGGAGAAGGAAGATCTAGGGTTCCGGGAGGAGTCGTGGGTGGAGGAAGTGCAACGGGAGCGGCGACGGCGCGAAGGAGATCCCCTAGGGTTTTTTGCGGAGACGAGGGGACGCGGCGGACAAGATGGAGGCTTTCCGGAGGATAGGGGAGGCGGCGGCTGGGGGGGAACCCTAACCCCCCCCGCGCGGGCCGCCAGGACCCCGCGAGGGCTCGGGGGGCCTCACGGCCCACACCCGAGCCCGTGCGGGTGCCCAGGAAGGCTGGGCGGGCTCGCGCGAGGCCCTGGAGGGGTCGCGCGGCCCGCCAGGGCCAAACCTGGGCCCCGCCGAACCCCAGGGAGGCTTCGCAGCTTTACCTGGGGCCGGCTGGGCCCCGGCGAGTGATGGTGGGGCCCGGGGGGGCCCAGTAAACCCCCCGGGTCAGTTTTTCGGCCCCCCGAGCACCGAACAGGGCCCCGTAGGAGGCTACCGCGGGGTTTTTGGGGCTGCAGAGGAGGAGCGCCAGACGTAGCCTATGGAGGAGTACGCGGAAAATTTTGGGGGCCCACGAGGGTTTCCCGAAGAGGCCTACGGCAGAGGCAGGACAGAGTACGGAGGCCATGGAGCTCAGGGAGGAGGACACCCGACCATGTACCCCGACAGGAGGATGGAGAAGTTGAAGATGCCCATTTTTGAGGGGACAGACCCCGACGGGTGGATAGTGCGAGCGGAGCGATATTTCCAGGTGATGCGGATCTCAGAGCGGGAGGTATTGGAGAACATCATCTGCTATCTGGAGGGACAGGCGCTGAGTTGGTACCGCTGGAGGATGTCCCGAGCCCCTTTTCGGACTTGGGAGGAGTTGTCCGCTTTCCTACTTGACCGTTTCCAGGCCAAACCGGGGGCGAATTTCTACGAGCAGTTGCTTGGACTACGGCAGGAGGGGACGGTGTTGGACTTCCTGGGGAAGTTCGAGGTGTTGGCAGGCAGGGTGAAGGGGGTGTCGGAAGACGTATTCTTGGGGGCATTTATGCGAGGGCTGAAGCCCTCGATACAAGCCGAGCTATGGATGCAGAGTCCCAGGGACCTGGAGCATGTGATTCGTCTGGCATTGCGGGCGGAGGAGAAGCAGGCGGAGGAGCGGAGGATCAGAGGGACTTGGGGGGCACCACAGCAGAGGGTCCCATCTACAGCCGCCGCCGCCCCGAGACTACCGCCGGCCGCCTCAGCCGGAGCGGGGGAGAAGACATGAGCAACACGTCCTGCGGGACAAGGGCGGAGGATGACCGAGGCTGAGATGCGGGACAGGAGGGCCAGGGGGTTGTGCTTCCGTTGCGACGAGAAGTTCACCCCGGGCCATTGGTGTGCGAGCCGGTTGCTGCAGATCACTATCGAGCCGGACGAGGAGGAGTACATCGACCCAGAGGAGGCCGAGGAGGAGGTCGTCTCAGTAGAGCAGCCGGTGGAGCTGGAGCAAGCGCATGTGTCCCTCAACTCCGTGATGGGGTTCACACAGAACTCCACCATGAAGTTGGTGGGACAGGTCGGGGAGACAGCAGTTACGGTTTTGATTGATAGTGGGGCCACCCACAATTTTGTGTCCCTGCGAGTGGTGGAGCTGCTGGGGTTGCAGATGTCCGGTGGGAGGTTCACCGTACAGTTGGGGGATGGACGGTGCGAGGAGAGTACGGGGCTATGTCGAGGACTCTGCCTAGTCATTCAGGGGGTACAGATCGTGCAGGATTTTTTACCGTTCGAGTTGGGGAAGGTCGACTTCATCTTGGGAGTCCAGTGGTTGAAGACATTGGGGACCACGATGACCAACTGGAAACGGTTGAGGATGGAGTTCAAGGATGGCGAGCGGACGGTGGTGCTTCAGCGAGACCCGAGCTTGTGCTATGCCATGGTAGCATTCAGTGCCATGACTCGAGCTATTCGACGGGCAGGGCAGGGGTACTTGGTGGAGTTTCGGGGGATGACCACAGAGGCGGAGCCCGAGCCCGAGGAGGGGCCACCAGAGGTGCAGTCGGTGTTGGAGCAGTTCGCAGAGGTGTTCGAGATGCCACAGGGGTTACCTCCACCCCGGGACCACGAGCATGCGATCGTACTGAGGGATGGCGCACCCCCCGTCAGTGTTCGGCCTTACCGGTATCCCCACGTGCAGAAGGATGAGATCGAGCGGCAGGTCAGAGAGATGCTGCTAGCAGGAGTGATCCAGCCCAGCGTCAGCCCCTTCTCGAGCCCAGTTTTGTTAGTGAAGAAGAAGGACGGGAGCTGGCGTTTTTGTGTGGATTACCGAGCCCTGAATAAGGAAACTGTGCCCGACAAGTTTCCTATTCCGGTGATAGATGAGTTGCTCGACGAACTGCATGGGGCGAGGGTGTTTTCGAAGGTGGATCTAAAGTCCGGATTTCATCAGATCCGGATGCGAGCAGAGGACATCCCGAAGACGGCGTTCCGTACACACTAGGGCCACTACGAGTTCTTGGTGATGCCGTTTGGATTGACAAACGCCCCGTCTACTTTTCAGGCCTTGATGAACAAGGTGTTCCGCCCTTACCTACGGCGGTTCATCCTTGTGTTCTTTGACGACATCTTGGTCTATAGCCGCACACTGGAGGAGCACACGGGGCATCTGGAGGTGGTTTTCAGGGAGTTGCAGGGGCACCAGTTATTCGCCAATCGGAAGAAGTGCTCGTTCGGGAGGAGTCAGATCGAGTACTTGGGGCACATTGTCTCAGGCGCCGGGGTAGCGGCAGACCGGGCAAAGATTGTGGCGATGTTAGAGTGGCCTCTACCACAGACACTGCGGGCATTGCGAGGTTTCTTGGGATTGACAGGGTATTACCGCAAGTTTGTGAAGGGATACAGTACCTTTGCTTGGCCATTGACGGAGCAACTGAAGGACAGTTTTCGGTGGGGGGAAGAGGCGACTAAGGCTTTCGAAGCCTTGAAGACGGCGATGTCGACGGCGCCGGTCCTTGCTCTGCCAGACTTCAGCCAGCCATTTGTAGTAGAGACGGATGCTTCAGGATATGGTCTTGGGGCGGTGCTGATGCAGGAGGGGCGGCCGATTGCATACTTCAGCCAGGTGTTGACCACGAGGGAGAGGCTGAAGTCAGTGTACGAGAGGGAGTTAATGGCTATAGTCTTCTCCATTCAGAAATGGCGACCATATCTGTTGGGACGAACTTTTGTGGTGAGGACAGATCAGCGGGCATTGAAGTATCTGTTAGAGCAGAGGCTGGTGGCAGAGGAGCACAGAAGTTACTGTCGAAGCTGGTGGGATTTCGGTTCGATATTGAGTACAGACCGGGGCTGGAAAATAGGGCGGCGGATGCATTATCTCGGCGGGATGAGGGGAGCCAGCTGCAGGCGATGTCGATACCCGAGTGGAGAGGTTTGGACCAGCTGTCACAGGAGGCGGAGGCAGATCCGGAGCTGCAGCAGATCAGGGAGAGCTTACAGGGGGGAGGTGACGGGGTGCCAGGTTACACGGTAGAAGGGGGAAGGTTACTCTACCAGGGGAGGTTGGTGATTCCGCGGGGGTCTGCATCGATTCCGACTCTTTTCCAGGAGTTCCATGGGTCGACGATCGGAGGGCATTCGGGCGTGCAGCAGACGTATATGCGGATGGCTCGGGAGGTATACTGGACGGGCATGCGGAAGGACATCGCGCGATTGGTGGCGGCTTGTGACGTCTGCCAACGTCACAAGTACATGGCGATAGCCCCGGCAGGACTGCTACAGCCTTTGGCACTGCCCAAGCAGGTGTGGGAGGAGGTGTCCATGGACTTCATAGACGGCTTGCCGCGTTCGGAGGGGTTCACCGTGATCTTGGTTGTGGTTGACCGGCTGAGTAAGTATGCTCACTTCATTCCCTTGAAGCATCCTTACACAGCGGTTTCGGTGGCGGGGGTTTTCGTGCTAGAGGTGGTGCGGTTCACGGGTTTCCGAAGTCTATAGTGTCCGACCGGGACAAGGTTTTCACTAGCCACTTCTGGGAGGAGTTGTTTCGAGTCCAGGGGACAGTGCTGAAGCGGAGCACCGCCTACCATCCGCAGACGGACGGTCAGACCGAGGTGGTCAACAGGAGTGTCGAGACCTACCTCAGATGTTTTGTTTCGGAGACACCCCGACAGTGGACCAGATGGTTGGCGTGGGCGGAGTATTGGTACAATACATCCTTCCACTCGGTGGCAGGGACGACACCTTTCCGGATATTGTACGGACGAGACCCTCCTTCTTTGGTTTAATATGGGCACCGGGCGACACCGGTGTCACAGGTGGAGGAGCAGATGGAGGAGAGGGATAGGATGTTGGAGGAGCTGCGGAGGCACCTGACACGAGCACAGCAGGTGATGAAGGCCAAGGCGGACGGACATCGGCGAGATGTGACTTTTCAGGTGGGGGACAGGGTCTACCTGAAGCCTCGACCTTACAGGCAGAGGTCTTTGGCCCGCAGGAGGAACGAGAAGCTTGCGGCCCGTTACTATGGGCCTTTTGAGGTGGAGACTCGGATTGGAGAGGTGGCTTACAGGTTGAAGCTGCCGCCAGGGACAGCGATACATCCGGTGTTTCATGTTTTCCAGTTGCGTCGGGCGATTGACGAGCATGCTACATCCTCCACCCTTCCTCCTACGCTCAAAGATGATATGGAAGTGATGCTCGAGCCAGTTGATGTCCGGGCGGTACGGAGAGGTCCGGGGCGGCGTCGGGAGGTCCTCATTTACTGGCAGGGGCTACCAGAGTGCGATGCGACATGGGAGCAGTATGAGGCGATACAGGAGCAGTACCCTGATTTCCACCTTGAGGACAAGGTGGCTCTTTTAGGGGCGGGTATTGATACGGACGCACCCTCAGAGGCGGGCACGGGTCCAAGCGGGTCCCAAGGCGGATGGGTCACTTACTATCGGAGGCGTCGAAGGGCAGATTAGTCTTTTGTTATGATATTTTATTCCTAGGTTTTCTCTATTTATATCTAGGGTTAGCCGTCATGAGGGATATGCTTATTGTGTGAGAAACATCGTAAGTGTCCTTTGTGAGGGTTTTAGACTTTGATCCGTTCATCAAAGTTAGGAGAGCGAGTTCCTCTCGAAAGGGCTCAAGTTATCTTGCTATTAGAAGTTGTTTCTTCTCAAAAATCCAATAAAAATCCCATCTTTTCCAATTTTTATTCATTTTCTTCGCTGATTTTCCATTGATACGATCCAAATCGTATCAAAATCCTTCCCTTGATCCAGGTATAACTAATAAACTAATATCAATTTCCTATTTCTATTGTAGCAGTTTTTAATATTTTAACGCTTAAACTAAAAGGAATTTGAATTTGGTTATTTATTTTTAGCTAATTGGTGGCTTTTGCATGACACGATGCCTAATTTGACAAATATTTACATGAGAATTTTGGGATTAACCACTAGCTCGAGCGGTTGTAAAAGAAATTGGAGTGTTTTTGAGATGGTAAAAATTTAAATAAATTTTCTTTTGTATCATCCGTTCATCCAATACTCATTTCTTATGATGACTAATTGGTTATTGTATTTTTATTAACAAATTTATATGAAAAGAAATGTATACTAAGTACCTATAAATTGAAAAACTTAGTCTATGTCAAATTCAATGCTAAACTGAAAAAAGATTTGAGAATAGAAACACAGATATACTATCTGCTCGTTTCATGACGGATGGTAAGGTACCGAGTGGATGGCTCAAAAATTAAATGGTGCTTCTATTGCTTTATGATGAGGAGGAAAATGAAGTCTCTCCGGAGAAGGTTGACTTGGAGGCAAGTTGAAAAAGCGATGGGGGCTGAGCCAACACCAAGAGCTAATAAAAGATTTAAAGACTTAAAAGTAAGGAAAAGCCATTGCATCATCGTCAGGGAATGTGAAGGTGTAGAAGCAAATGCTTGAGGAGGAGAGATCTTTAGGTTTTGATTCATGGATCTCAGAGTCATCTTCTTCGTATAGTTCTGATGCGGAATATGCAGAAACATTTGTGTAAAAGACGTGTGAAGAATGAGCTTGTTAAATAATGTGGGGGTAAGTCACTCTTTGTGGTAATTTTTTTAATTTATTTTCTATTTATGCAGTATTTTAAGTTTTTAATATTTTGTTAATTTGTAGAGTTGTAGTATTACATAGTAATATGTTAATTAATATGTTAGTGATAGTGGCTACTTAATGCATCGTAACTTTATGTAATCCTATTGATGATATTTTAGTGATATGAACAAACATAGATGTTTATGATATTATAGTTATATATTTTTACTGTCCGAAATGAGCTATCCGATATTGACGCTTATCCCCAATTTTATCACCTGATATCCGATATCCGTTATGAAAATTAGCAATCTGATATGATAACTTAAAACCTTGTGTAAGATTCATATTTCCTTCTTTTTTCTTCTTTTTTTCCCCAACAGTATGAATGACGAGGAAAATTGCTCTTTTATTCACAATGGAGTTTTTTGTTCCCTTTGGTTACTTTCAGTAGTAAATTCACGTCTAGTCCTTTTCTGCCCAAATTATACCTTCCAACATTTTTGTATGTTCTTCCATTTTAATTCTAGGGTTGGATTGACAGTCACTCATGGTATGTGATTTTCGCCAACACTGTATATTTATGTTCGGTAGCTTTTGCATAATGAAGCTTCTTCAACTGTGTGACATCAGCTATGACGAAGAAAGCGGATGGCAAAGCACAGGCGGTGAAGGTTGCCAAGGCTGTCAAGTCAGGGCCTTCAGCCATTAAGAAGAAGGCCAAGAAGATAAGGACATCCGTCACTTTCCATCGTCCCAGGACTCTGAAGAAGGAAAGAAACCCCAAGTATCCCAGAATCAGCGCCACTCCTAGAAACAAGCTTGACCACTATCAGATCCTCAAGTATCCTTTGACCACCGAGTCTGCCATGAAAAAGATTGAAGACAACAACACTCTGGTCTTCATCGTGGACATACGGGCAGACAAGAAAAAGATCAAAGCAGCGGTGAAGAAGATGTATGACATCCAGACTAAGAAGGTCAATACTTTGATCAGGTCAGTGAATTTCATTCATCAGCATTTCGTATCTACATAATGATTTAGAATGAACAAGCATTCAGTCAGTTTCTGATGCTCTTTTCCACCTGCTGCAGGCCTGACGGAACGAAGAAGGCATACGTGAGGCTCACACCAGACTATGATGCACTTGATGTCGCCAACAAGATTGGTGTCATCTAAGCCTTCTGCCGAGCTGTGGACCACGGCTGCTTTTGTCTCATCGGCTTGCATTCCGATGATGATGATCGAGCGTCTTTCCTTAACAAATTTTTATTTTTGTTTAGACAACTATCAGTAGTAGTATCGCGGACCTACCATTAAGCATAGTGAAGGGTTTAGCTTTAGTTTGGTGGAATGCTGGTCTAAAGCTACTAGTGTCTTTATGCCTTCTTTTAATCCCTAGATACTTTGGATCCATAATCGGGCTCGGCAATTCGTTAGAAATGCGCTCCCCAACGTGGTGACACTCTTTTAATCTTGGTGCGTGTTGGCTTTTATGCCTTTATTCCTGCTTTCGAGTGCTTTATTTCTCATGGTAGATTGTGTTGGTGAACCAACTTGTCTGATGTTTTTTAGCCCTTATGAAAAAAATCAGAATCTTTTTAGATTGGTATGCTCTCAGCACCACTCTTTGTGATGATCTGCTTGCATGGCTGGATTGCTTTGGATCAATTCTGGAGCTCTTTTTAAACTCGTGGAAAACACTTTAACGTTGTGCTTTTGTGAATGCCCTTTTCCCCCCTCACAAGGATCTAGAGTTGCTGGCTGATAATAGATCTTTTTGAGGGCCAATAGACGACTGATACGTCAGCACAAGATGGTGGGTTGGTGCTTTGGTGATGCATCATCAGTTGTATCTTTGCCTGGCTCTATCATTATGGTTATTAACAATGTGTTTTATATTTTTAACCATGATATATTTTAATATGGCCAGTGTTGGGTGATGTATGGGTCTGCAATGTAGTTGGGAGATGCGTTGGGTGGCTTTCGAGCATAATAATAAGTTATTTGGGTGGGTGGTGTTTCTCTCTCATCCAAAGCGAGGGAATGTGTTTGAGACGGTGGGGTCGAGTTGAAAATGATGCAGATGCTTTGATCTGATTGCTGTTCCTGCAACGGGTTGACTTGTGTGTTTGCAATGGTGTAGACGGTAGTCGGGTGGCACGTGGCGAGCGAATGAGTGAACGAGTGTTTCGATGGGGACGTAGGTTGTTGAGAAATCAATTCATGTTCGCGTTCGTGTAGGCGATTTAAAGTTGCTTGATCATGTCTGATAATGGCGACTAGCGCAGTTGTTGTTCGTTTTTTACTCTCTGTTTCTGCAAGGAACAATGCGACATTTTTAGACATGACACCGAGGCTAATTTTCACCCACCACCTTTTATCTTTCATGGTCTTTTCACGATACCCAACTTTTTTCAATTTGTTCTGATGATTTTAATGCACAAGGTTTGTGGAAGAAAAATTATACATATATTTATATTTATATTTCACCCCGTTAACCACGTTAGAGATGCAAATTCAAAGAAGTGAAATATATTGTTTAAGGAGTTAAGTGTAGTATTTGATATACCGGAAAAAGATAAATGTGGTTTTGCGAAAATTAGCTCAAAACTGGCGAAGAAATAGTTGTAGCTTAGCAGGTGGGCACAGTGGTACGAATCGTCTTGCTTTCTTCTTGCTCGTCCTTTCCCTTTCTCCTTCCATTATTGCGTGTGGTGCGCATCCATTTTTCATTCAACTAAAAGTCCTTGTATGTGCCTTCACTTTTTCTACTTTATTTGCTATTAGATGAAATTGGGGATCAACTAGTTAGAGGAAATTTTCAACTTACTTCAAAACCTTATCTTTTCATTTTTTTTCTTCGTAACTGATCCACGTTTATTTTAGTCTTCATGCTTTAAAACCTTAAACCATCCATTTTAAGTGGATCCAAGTGGTCTTGCCCGTTCATCCACTCGTAGTAAATTTAATGGTTTGCAGAAATTTTTGAAACGGCTAGATGATTCGTAAACCTCTTAGGTTCACTTAAAAATTGATGTTTTGAATTTTTAAAACTTAATAATTAAAACGAATAGTACTGATCGTGGTTCGTGAAAACATGAGGAAGGCGATGTTATAAGGGAATTTGCTCATTGACTAGTTGCCCTCTTTCGTATTGTTGTTGTTATTATTATTCTTCTTCTTTTTTTATTGCTAATATTAATAACGTGTTGGAATAATATGAAGGTGTAGGCTAATGGTTGATACCATAGCCATATATATATACTAGTCTATAACCCGTGCCCGAGGGCACGGTTCAATTTAGATATTTCCCCCTCAAAATCTTAGTTCCCCCGAAAATGTGGGCACGATTCATTTTAGATATTCCCCCCTCAAAATCTTAGTTCCCCTGAAATTGTGTACATGATTCATTTTAGAAATCCCCCCTTAAAATCTTAGTTCCCCAATCAAAGTCTTAGATCCCCAAAATTTAGGTCACCTTAAGAGATTTTAGTTCTCACATTGTTTAATTACTCACAAAATTTTTAGTCGCTGACAAAAATGTTAGTCCCCCAATATGTATTTCGTTTCTAAATTTTTTTGTAAAGTTAGTTGCATTTCCCCCACATTTTTTAGACAAAACATTCTATAAAAATGGGAGCTAAAAAACATGCTACATGTTGTAAACGTGTTGGCTATGGAATCCATAGCCCTGTATTTATAGTGGTAGGGTTACATAATGGGTGGATACCCACTAACGGGTAGGCCCACCAAAAGCCCGTTTATAACACTTCCCCTTATCCATCCATTATTGTAAGCCGTGATGAACGCTTCAGGGTTCATATAGCTTATCTGATCATGGGTCTATGGATACTTCTGGATCCTTAAGTTTAAGAGTACTTGCCTCATTAAAACCTTTGCCAAGGAAAACCCAGTGGGAAAAACCAGTGGCTAAGGGAAAAGAGTACAAGTCTCTGTAACTTCCCCTGATCGATGGATAACATCAGAGGTGTATACTTCTGGATCCAGAGTTGATGTGGCTGCCTCGTTAAAACCTTTGGCTATGGAAAACCCAGTGGGAAAAACCAGTAGCCAAGGAAAAAGAGTACAGCACAACATTAACTCCCCCTGATAAGTACAAGCTTCAGGCTTGTAAATCTCTCAACTGTCTCATCCCAATTCCTAGTACAAGTTTTCTAAAGGTGCTGCGAGGCAAAGCTTTAGTGAATAGGTCAGCCAGATTGTTGCAGGACTGGATCTGCTGGATGTCGATCTGGTTGTCCACTTGTTGTTCATGCGTCCAGAAGAGCTTGGGGGAAATGTGCTTCGTCCTGTCACCTTTGATGTAGCCACCTCGTAGTTGAGCGATGCTAGCAGCATTGTCTTCGTACATGGTGGTTGGCCCAAGATCTCCCGTCTTCAGGCCGATGGTCTTAAGGATGTGGTTGATGACTGATCGAAGCCAGAAGCATTCTCTGCTAGCTTCGTGGATCGCGATGAGCTCGGAGTGGTTGGATGAGGTCGCTGTGGATGTCTGCTTCACAGATATCCATGAGATGGCCGTCCCGCCGTATGTGAATACGAAACCGGTCTGGGACTTTGCGGTATGTGGGTCGGACCTGTATCCCGCATCTGCGTAACCGACCAGGTCGGTGGATACACCTTTCTTGAAGTATAGTCCCATGTCTACAGACCCTTGGAGGTAGCGCAGAAGTTTCTTCACTCCGTTCCAGTGGCGCTTTGAGGGCGCTGAACTGTATCTGGCTAGTAGATTTACTGCGAACGCTATATCGGGACGCGTGCAGTTTGCCAGGTATAGGAGTGCTCCAATTGCACTTAAGTAGGGTACTTCAGGACCCAGTGTTTCATCCCCCTCTTCTAGCGGTCGGAAGTGGTCTGTTTCAACATCCAATGATCTGACGACCATTGGTGTGCTAAGCGGATGACATTTGTCCATAAGAAAGTTTTTCAGCACTGTCTTTATATATGTCGATTGGTGCAACAGGATTCATCCGCTTAAATGTTCAATTTGTAAGCCTAGACAAAACTTCGTTTTGCCGAGGTCTTTCATCTCAAAAGTCTGTGTGAGACTTTTGGATATCTCATCTATCTCTGCAGGAGATCCGATGATGTTCAGGTCGTCTACGTAGACGGCAATAATTACGAATCCTGTTCCCTTTGCTCGTATGAAGATGCAAGGGCGGACTTCATTTGTTGTGAATCCTTGTTGCACTAGGAATTCACTCAGTCTGTTGTACCACATTCTACCTGACTGTTTTAGACCTTACAGTGATCTCTTGAGTTTGACAGAGTAGACGTCCTGAGGTCTTTCTGTCATTTTTGTCGGTAGTTTGTATCCGTCTGGGATTTTCATATAGATGTCCTTATCTATATTTCCGTATAGGTATGCAGTCACAACGTCCATGAGCTGCATATCCAGACCTTCCTTCGTGGATAGGCCAATAATGAAACGGAAAGTGATCGCATCCATGACCGGGGAATATGTATCGTCATAGTCTATTCCTGTTCGTTGGGAAAAACCTTGTGCAACAAGGCGCGCTTTATAACGCACGATCTCGTTATTCTCGTTTCTTTTTCTCACGAATACCCATTTATATTCCACAGGTTTAACACCTTTTGGTGTTAGGACTACAGGTCCAAAAACCTTGCGCTTCGAGAGTGAGTCCAGCTCTACTCCTATTGCCTCGTTCCACTTTGGCCAATCCTCTCTGCGTTTACATTCTGCTAGAGAGCGTGGATCAGTCTCATCGTCGTATTCAGTGACGTGAGTGGCAATAATGAGTGCGAAGTTATCATCGATGATTGTGCTTTTTCTGTCCAGTACCTCCCCAGTACGTACATAATTTAATGAAATTTCTCCTATATTTTCCTCTTCAGGGGTTGTTAGGAGGGGAGAGGTAGCTGGGCTGAGCTCAGCATCCTGTGGTGGTATCGTTATTGTTGCTCCAGGATTTTTCCTCTTTCGAGGGTTCTTATCTTTGGAGCCTGGGGGTCGTCCTCTTTTTTTTTGAGATGCGGCCGCTTCTGCTGCAGGTGGATTGCATCCATCTTTGGGTATGTCAATCCTAGCTGGCGTATTTGCAGCAGGGACGTGTGATCTGACAATCTTCTGGTTGTCAGTGAATTTATCCGGTAAAATGTGAACTGTATTTTGAATTTGAAGGATCTTCAGGATCTCTTCTTCACATTGATTTGTGCGCGGATCAAAATGGGATAAAGTCTTTGTGTCCCATGTAATGGTCTTTGAAGCTTCTAGCTTCTGTGTGTTAATGCCTAGTTTTGGGAAAATGCTTTCATCAAACTCACAATCTGCTAGACGTGCTTTAAAGGCGTCCCCTGTAAGGGGTTCGAGGTATCTAATGATCGATGGTGAGTCGAAACCAATATAGATACCAAGACGCCGTTGAGGACCCATCTTGGTTCTCTGCGGTGGTGCTATGGGGACATAGACAGCACATCCGGATATCCTCAAGTGAGAGATATCGGGCGGGTTCCCATATGCAAGTTGCATCGGAGAATAAGACTGACTACCTGACGGTCGTAATCTTATCAGCAATGCAGCGTGCAATATGGCATGTCCCCATGCACATACCGGCAACTGGCATTGCATCAACAATGGTCTAGCGATCCATTGTAGTCTCTTTATGAGAGATTCAGCTAACCCGTTCTGGGTGTGAACATGAGCTACAGGATGTTCAACTTCTATGCAGATTGCTTGGCAGTAGTCTAGGAAGACTTGTGAGGTGAATTCCCCAGCATTGTCCAGACGCAATTTCTTGATCTGGTTGTCTGGGAAATGTGCCCGCAATTTTATAATTTGTGCAAGTAGCTTTGCAAAGGCTACGTTGCGGGTGGACAAGAGGCACATACGACCATTTTGAAGATGCGTCGATCAGTACCATGTAGTACCGAAATGGTCCACTTGCGGGGTGAATAGGTCCGCAAATGTCACTATGTATTCTCTCTAGGAAGCTTGGAGACTCAGAGTCCACCTTCAGGGTGGATGGTCTCGTAATCAATTTCCCTTTGTAACAAGGGGGACAAGGATTTACACCCTTCCGAAGTAGCGTCAGACTTTTCGGATTAATTCCACGGGATTGGGATATGATGTGACGCATCATATTCCTTCCAGGATGTCCTAGTCTATCGTGCCAGAGTTTGAATTCTGGTTGATTATGGCACTTCTGGTGCTCCAGTGTGTTTTCTTCCATTGCTCTGATCCTTGTGTGGTATAGACCCGACGGGAGTCCCTCAAAACGTTCGACGGTGTTTTTAGCACCGTTTTTATGGGAGTTACATCAAGGTATTCTCTGTTTTCTTTGCTCACCGTTTCTAGGTGGTATCCGTTTAAGCGGATATCTTTAAAGCTTAACAGGTTTCTATGCGAGCTAGGGGAGAGAAGGGCATCTTTTATAAGTAGTTTTGTACTGTTGGGGAGCATAAAATGTGCTTCCCCTGATCCTTCAATGATACTTGATGGACCGGAAATTGTATTTACGGTGCCATCGTATTTATTAATGCTTTGAAAAAAGCAAATGTCTTGGAGGATCGTGTGCGTAGAGGCACTGTCCACTAGGCATTTAAAGTCCATCTATTTTAAAAGAAAAATCGTAGTATAAGGCACAAACACAAAGGAATATACTACGAATAGTTAATTTGATGTCTGAAAAAAGTACTTCAACATGCTAGAAATAAGCAGATAAATTGTGTCTCAAAAGGAAAAAATTACAATGCATATATAAAGTAGATAAATGTCCTCAGTCGAGCAGGTCATCGTTGGAGAAGTCCTCAGCGATGAACCTGATTGGTGTCAGGTTTTCTTGAACCACCAGGTTTGTCTCAGCTTGCTTCTGGCTCGCTTTGTACATCTCCTGTAGGTGGCGTGGAGTACGACAATTTCTGGACCAGTGTCCAGTCATGCCACACCTGCGGCACTTATCTTCCCAGTCCTTTCTGGGGGCAGAGGTCTGGACGTCGTCCTTTCTTTTCCACACATTTTTCTTCTTTCCCTCGTGGTTGTTTCTTGGAGGGGGTCCTCGAGCCTGCTTCTTCATGGTCTTACCCTTCTGGGGTTTGCCTTTGAAGTTGCCCCTCTTCTTCTGGAAGGAGCTGTGATGCGCTTCAGGCGCAGGAGCAGTGCCGGTAGGGCGTGAGTTGTGGGTGGCCAGAAGGAGGTCACGATTCTGCTCTGCCATCAGAAGGCATGAGAGAAGCTCAGAGTATTTCGTGAACTTTCGTTCACGATACTGTTGCATCAGTATGACATCCTTCTCATGGAAGGATGTATACGTCTTCTCTAACATGCGCTCCTCCGTCACCTTTTCACCACACAACTTCAGGCGTGAGGTGATGCTAAAGAGTGCCGAGTTGTACTCGGCAATAGACTTGAAGTCTTGGAGACGGAGGTTCTCCCATTCATATCGCGCTCGAGGTAGTATAACATCTCTTTGATGTTTATACCTGTCCTCGAGGGCGGTCCATAACTTATACGAGTCTTCCACCGTTAGGTACTCGACCTTCAGGGTCCGATCGATATGTCATCTGATATAGATAATTGATTTCGCTTTATCTATATCAGGAACCTTATCGCCTATAGCGATGGTGTGACTCAATCCCTGTGCTCGCAGATGGAATTTTATGTCCAACTGCCAGCTTAAGTAATTCTTTCCTGAAGCATCCAAAACGTCGAAATCGACGCTCGCAATTTTGGCCATTTATCACTCTAGCATGTAAAAAGATAGCATTAATTAGATATTTTCTCAGAAAAATAAATAATCAAGTACATCAGACATAAATATTTGCTGCGTGGATCGGCTAATCACCATAATTAATTACAGTCCTTACAGTCCCAAAAAGAAAGAAAGTACAACTCGGGAACACCCGTGGGGCCCCTATTCTTCTGGAATAGTCTTTCATCTTCTTGAGGCGTCCGCTGGGCTTGTAATGTTACAAAATTATCCTCACTACATTTTTCTCTCAAAAAAAAGAAAATAATGCATGAAAAATAAAATGGTGATAACTAGCCGATCCAAAACCACAGCAAATATTAATCATTCGTCGCAGGCAGTTATAATGCAGCAGGCATCATCACAGGCAGTTTATTCATCACAGGCAATTTAATCATCACAGGCAGTTTTATAATGGAAAATGAAATCTATCGTTTAAAAATTATTGGACCACTAGGCAACGTCATACACCGTTAGGTTAGTTGACTAACGGCAGAGCGATCGCATGATCTTCTTAATTTTTAAACGTTTAAAGAAAATCATATAATCCAAATATAATGGCGATGAGTAAAAATCGCATGTAATTTTGTTCAGATTATAACGAAAAGAAATCGTAATTAAATCTGAAAAATATTTGAAAAATCGAAAAACTTTCTGGGTCAGAAACCCTAGTTAGGGTTTTGGGGTACGCACGCCGGGCTCGTAGCCGCTACTGGCGGTCGGGCCCGTCCGCCGCAGCGGGCGGCGGTGGGGGGGCCCGTCGCTGCAGGCGGCGGGGAGCCCCGCCGTCGCAGCGGCGGGGGGGGGGGGGGGGGGGGGGGGGGGGGGGGGCGCCGACGCAGCGGCGGGGGATGAATCCGATTTTTAGTGGGATAAACCAGTTTTATTATACCAAAAAGACGTTTTTATTGTTAAAAGTTGATTTTTAACAATAAAAACGATAAAATTTTGATCGATTGATCCAAAAAAAATTGAATCTCTACATATGCGCATATGCAAAATTTAGATCTAGGGAGAAAGTTACCTCTAGATCCTACCCGCCGGATCTAGCGACGTTCGGTGAAGGAAGCCCGTTCGCGTCGCGTCCGTCCGTCGGCAGAGGTTCGGGCCGTTCGGCTCAGCTGACGAGCGTGCTGATAACGTGTTGTAAACGTGTTGGCTATGGAATCCATAGCCCTGTATTTATAGTGGTATGGTTACATAATGGGTGGATACCCACTAACGGGTAGGCCCACCAAAAGCCCGTTTATAACACTACAGTATTAAGATACATGAACAAACAAAAAAATAGAGATAGACGTAAAAATTAGCCATGTCACCAAAACATAGGAGTGCGGAAGTTAGCAGCATTGATCAGATTATGTGCATTAGCCATGTCACCATGTTCCCCCCAATCACATCCAACCATGAAAACAATTGAAATTGGTGAAGTAAAAATAACATGCAAGCAACAATTGAAATTTACATTTCTAACATCAAAAAGTAGCACCTTAATAATGTTACACAAAAGTAATGTAGATCCAGCTCTATTAGTCTAAGCCAAGTAGCACCAAAATAATATTTACATTTGTTACATCAAAAATACATCTGTTACATCAACGCTGTTAATACGCAATCCATCATGGTTCAGCAGGAAACTTCCTCTTCATTACATTATAAAAGGAATGCGTGTCAATCTCAATCCAACATCGTGTGTCATCTGGATGCACAATAACCTAGGTAAATTACAAACATAAATTGGTTAGATAAATAAAGAAATATGTGATAACATTAATAATTTAAACTTAAAACGTTTTTACCTTATGCGGGGGAGCATAGGTAGACGTGCTTTATGGACCCAATCAAGCTCCTTAAGAACTAACTTCCAATTCTATAACACAAACGATATTATGTTGATATTCACTGAAAATGATATTGTGGGAATAAAATTCTAATAGTTTTTTACATTACCTCCATAACACATGTTTCGGGTGCATAAATATTCCCTGTCATATGTGCATCTACAATTCTTTTTGCTGCTTGCTGAAAATAATAATAATAATAATAATTTACTAACTTAAAAGTCTTAATATGAAAATGATAACTTATTTATTGGTCAGCATACCTTGTCCCACCAAATTCTTATATAATCACGCAACTTGACAGCTATATTATTTTGAGCAAGTAACACAACCTATAAGAACAAAAAATATTAAGAAAAAATGAAATGAAATGAAATATATAATAAAAAGTTATGATTAAAGACTTACAGTTTTATACAAATCTGCATCCACCTGTATATAAAAATACAAACAAATATTTTAGCTAACCATTCATATTGAAAGATTCATATTGAAAGAAATAATAAGGCAAAAAATGATTTTTACTGAAGTTAAAATTTTATTACATTGCCATATATAGTGATGCCAATCCACATTATGCAGCTAGGGGTTGTATGATAATGGTGTACCTGTATGGTAGACAACAGTCGATAAATAATTTTTTTTTAAAGAATGACTAAATGAATAAAATAAATAGAACTATTTACAAAAAATTTAAAATACTAACTTACAATATTAATCACATAGTGGAATTCATAGCAAAACATCTGGATAAACAATGTTTAATGTTTTATTTGAATCGACCGGAAGAAGGACACATACACGATCAAAAGATATGCACCGTGAAAGTGCCACATACAGATGTTCATGACTGAAAACTGGGGTCCGCAAATCAACTCCAACGAACTTTACAGATTGTCCCTGAGCTTTATTAATTGTCATGGCATAAGTTACACAGACAGGAAACTGCCGTCTTGTCATATGAAATGGTAATGTTGTAGTCGATGGTGACAAAGATATTCTTGGAATAAACACAAAACTACCGGCTTTATCCCCATTTAAAATTTGAGCTTCAATGAAACGTGATGCACATCTGACAACCATCAATCGAATGCCATTACAGAGCCCATCTTTTGGTGCAATATTTCGTAATAAAATAATAGGACAACCCACCTTAAGATCAAGTTTAAATTGTGGCAACCCAAGAAGATCCAAAGAGTTTATGTACTCAGTTGGATATCGATTTATAATGGTTGGGTCTGTTTCTTCATTTTCAGACAGGCTGTCTGCAGCTAGATACGTAATCTTTTGTCCCGGAAATATGTGTAATGCAGCAGCATTTATAAAAGCAACATCATCATTCCGTGTAGACAGAATTATTCGTTCAGTCAGGTATGCTGGAGTCACTGCACCCTCAATATCAAGCTGCGGATAAATTCGAAGTAATAACTCGTTTAAATCCTTGCACCTGAATATGTGAGAAGGAAGTTCTACCACCTCTGTAGGATTTGTACCAACCTAATATATTAAATAGATAAAATTGAAGTTAAGGAATGGCTAAGATAAAAATAGTAAGTAAAATTAAATTAGGCATGAAATAAAATACCTCCAAAATAAATTTTGCAAAATTTACATTCTCAACAGATGAGTTATTTAACCGCATATTTTGATCCAAGATCAAAACTTGTACAGAGCACCATAATACAGATCGTCTCAATGAGGCAACAACAATTTCTTCTCAAACCCCCTTTGGTATGACGGGCAAGATTTGTCGGAAATCCCCACTAAGAACAACAGTAATACCACCAAATGCTCTGGGGTTATCACAAATATCTTGTAATGATCGATCCACTGTCTCAACATAGTGTCGATGTTGCATAGGTACTTCATCCTATATTATAAGTTTTGCTTTTTTGAATAATTGAGCTTGCATGGATTGCTTGCTAAGGTTACAAATTGAAGTATCATGCACATCTAACGGGATACAAAATATGAAATGTGCAGTCCGGCCTCCGCTAAGCAGCAATGATGCAATATCGGATGACGCAACAGTGATAACTATATTTCCAAGACTACGCAACATTGTTGCTAGTGCATTGTACAAAAAAGTCTTTCCAGTTCCAGAATCGCCGCTCAAGAAGAATGTAGTACCTTTATTTTCAAATACAGATGAAGTAATTGCCGAGTAAGCATGGTGTTGTGCATCATTGAGGCAATCAATGTCTTTTAGAGCATCCATTTGTTTAGCCTTATTTATAAGTTCCTGATGTTCATACAACAATCTATTGCCAACAATTGCATTCCAATCTCCAGCAGGAAGTGGCATTGGTGGAAAGTCAGATAGACACTTACAGTACTCCTCAAGCAATTCATTGATAAGGAATAATCCATAATCTTCAAGTTGGCATTGATTTGGGGTAGAAATTGCAAATAAATTTTGTACTTTATGTGGAAGATCATCGCAAATGTGCATTGAAAATTCATTCCATAATGCGAGGGGATCGATCGGCGAACATTCGATAAGAATAATACAAAACAGTCTTCGTAATTGATATCCTATTTTCATAATTGAAGCATCGGAAAGACATTGTCTCCACTCGGAATCATCTTTAAGAAGACCTCTTGCAATACATGTTGCTTTGAATGTAGGGTATTCGATAGAATTGAATGTGCGTAAATTTTCCCACGATGTTGGCCCTTTAACAACTGTTAGTAGCAACCGTAGATAAAATCTCTCACCAGAATTAGGGGAGGCAAAATACATTCTGCCAATTGCATATCCAGATTGTCTTGGAGTCCAGACCTTTGTTGACGAATGCCACATAAACTTTTGAGGAAATTCTAGATATGTGAGATCATGTGCAGACTCATGTAAAGCGCAACATGTAAAAAATTCAGTCAAAGTTGTCTTATCATTTTCAACCCTAGACCTTATTGCATCTACATCTTCATCTGGATCAAAAATAACACGGTGTTGCCCTGGTAAAAGAAGTATCAATCTTTGAACTGACGGAATCTCTTGATGCAAAGGATGCTCAAATATTCGTCAGGCTGCCTCAGGTGGTCCTATATATCTTGCATCAAGGTATTGTTGGATCTCATTTACTGTGCCCAATACCATTGTGGTCCGATCATGACCTTTATAAATATACTTATGAATGTACTTCACACATCTTACCCCAGCACAAACTTCGACATTAATGTGGCAGTTAAAGCGCCTTGAGAGATACCTGTTGTGCGGCACAACATCTTGGTTATCAACCTGATGCCCCCTTACAGTATATAGATGCCCATTATACGACGACGGTAAATAGGATATCCATCACAATCCATGGTTGTTGCATCTGCATAATTTCGAGGGTATTTCTTTGTACACTTACCATTTTCCAAACATGAAGCATTTGGATTTTGAGCACCACATGGTCCATGTAGCATACATTTTGACACAGTATCGAATAATGCAGGATCTTGAGCAGGATCAGGAAATTCAGTACAAATAATTCTATCCACTTGATCACATGTATGAATCTTATCGGGTCCACGAAAAAAGAAAAGAGCATGCATATATGGAAGACCCCGTTTCTGAAATTCAATTGTAAATACATGTGCTACTTTCTTTCCAAATACATTATTGCCATCAATCTCCTTCATCAAAGCCTTTCTTTTTAACTCAAATACACGTGCGACTAAATCTGGACAATCGGTAGCCTTTTGATTGGGCAGTAAAGCCGAAGTAATTTCTGGCCACTTTGGATTTGTGGTTATGGTAAGAAAAATATCCGGGTGCTGGTTATAACGTGTGATAGCCATCGAGTCTTGAAATATTTCAAACATGTGATGTGCACTGCCAGCGAAAGATGAAGGAAGTATCATGCGCTGTCCAATTTGGTCACATCTGGCATATGCATCGATATCTGCAAGACCCTGATAGAGCTCTGAGCGGAGTTTTCGTTGATTAAGTTTGATGAATGTCAAACGATGTTGCTCAATTGCTGCCCAAGCATCAACTATGAACTCCTGGAATAACTTTCCAGCTCTCAAAATTAAAGAATACTCGTTCTATCTTTCAAATAGACGGTAGCTATAAAACTCACATATGGTCAGGCGTCTACTTGAGGATATGTTTTGAACTGGATCCCACTGCTTCAACTCAAGTTCCCATCCAAGCTGACCATCGGAAAATAATAAGACGTAGTGTAATGGTAAGTATGCAGGATGAGTCTCATTGATTTGCATTAATTGATGATTTCCTCGAAGATGTAAAACTATATCTCGCATCCCGGAAGGCCGATAGCCATCGCCAGGTAAAATAACCGCAATCTCATCTACGGTTGGGAGGTTATAACGACGACGATCCTTGTTTGAATTGTAATGCAGATATACAGGAAGATCATGACCATATGAATCTGCTTGAGATAAAACAGAATACGCCTGACAATATAGTTTGATGAATGGATTTATGCCCGATAAACAATTTTGAATAATTTGTAAGACATCCTTGCTCAAATGTGGATTTCTATTACTTCGAAACTCCATAGCAAAATTCGGATCATATATGTAAAGTTGACAATAACTTGCTGTTTGATCCGGGTGGGGCAGAAGTGATCCTGTTCGATGGTGTAATTCTCCATGAATAGTAAATATGTTTGGGCCTCTGCCAGCAATCAATCTTTGATCCATTGTCACACCAAGGCTGGTAAATGCATTAGCTGCATTATACTCCCGAGTATACATTTGAAATGATTTTGATGCCTCACTGTCACCATCATATAATTCTCGAAGTGCTGGAGGGGGTTCATTAAGTTTCGGCAATTTTACTTTTCCTTGCAAACAACATGTTCCAAAAAGATGTGTTCTCAAAGTTGACTTCGACAACTGTTCATCCAACCAGTGTAAGGCTGAACAATGCGGGCATGGAATGTTCATTAATCCAAGATAGTGCCGACCAAAATCAACCTGAGTTGGTGGACCAGAGCCATGATGAGTTGACCGACATCGAAAGATCGAGGATGAGCCAGCGTCTTCTTGTTCAACTGGAGAAGTTGTTAATCCAGGTGTTATTTGAGGTATACAGATAGGAGTCATATATCGAGATATGTTTCGTTGATCTTTTTCTCGTTCTCTCCTTTGACATTGAGATAAACACCTAGCCAATATAAAACCATAATAATTAAATAAAATTAAGTTACATTAAAGCAGAGTAGCTTTTATGAATAATAACCTGGCAGATGGTTCATCATCTTCAACACATATCGTATCGTTGTGCGAGGCTGAGACCTCATCTTCATGTTCAATGGGAGAAGTTGGTACTGCATATGTGCTTTGAGACATATCGAGTACACTTGTAGGAGTCATATATCGAGATGTGTTTGCTTGTATTTGTTCTCGTTCTCTCCTTTTGCATTGAGCTAAAGCCCTATCCAAATTTAAACACAAAAATAAACACAACTAAAATACATGGAAGGAGAACAGATTTTATGTACAGTCGGGTTGATCATGACCTGACAGATGGTCCAGGAACTTGTCCGGAAATCATATCGTTACGCGAGGCTGAGACATCATCTTCTTGTTCAATCGGAGAAGTTGTCACGGCTGGGGTTATTTGAGATATATCAAGTACACTGTCAGAAGTCAGAGCGAGAGATATGTTTCGTTGTTCTTGTTCTCGTTCTCTCCTTTTGCGTTGAGCTAAATCCCTATCCAAATTTAAACACAAAAATAAACACAACTAAAATACATTGGAGGATAAAATATTTTATGTACAATCGGGTTGATAATGACCTGACAGATGGTCCAGGAACTTGTCCGGAAATCATATCGTTACGCGAGGCTGAGACATCATCTTCGTGTTCAACCGGAGAAGTTGTCACGGTTGGTGTTATTTGAGGCATATCAAGTACACCGTCAGAGCGTGAGATATGTTTCGTTGTTCTTGTTCTCGTTCTCTCCTTTTGCATTGGGCTAAAGCCATATCCAAATTTAAACACAAAAATAAACACAACTAAAATACATTGGAGGAGAAAATATTTTATGTACAGTCAGGTTGATAATGACCTGACAGATGGTCCAGGAACTTGTCCGGAAATCATATCGTTACGCGAGGCTGAGACAACATCTTCGTGTTCAACCGGAGAAGTTGTCACGGCTGGTGTTATTTGAGGTATATCAAGTACACCGTCAGAAGTCAGAGCGTGAGATATGTTTCGTTGTTCTTGTTCTCGTTCTCTCCTTTTGCGTTGGGCTAAAGCCCTATCCAAATTTAAACACAAAAATAAACACAACTAAAATACATTGGAGGAGAAAATATTTTATGTACAGTCGGGTTGATAATGACCTGACAGATGGTCCAGGAACTTGTCCGGAAATCATATCGTTACGCGAGGCTGAGACAGTATCTTCGTGTTCAACCGGAGAAGTTGTCACGGCTGGTGTTATTTGAGGTATATCAAGTACACCGTCAGAAGTCAGAGCGTGAGATATGTTTCATTGTTCTTGTTCTCGTTCTCTCCTTTTGCGTTGGGCTAAAGCCCTATCCAAATTTAAACACAAAAATAAACACAACTAAAATACATTGGAGGAGAAAAAGATTTTATGTACAGTCGGGTTGATAATGACCTGACAGATGGTCCAGGAACTTGTCCGGAAATCATATCGTTACGCGAGGCTGAGACAGAATCTTCTTGTTCAACTGGAGAAGTTGTCACGGCTGGTGTTATTTGAGGTATATCAAGTACACCGTCAGAAGTCAGAGCGTGAGATATGTTTCGTTGTTCTTGTTCTCGTTCTCTCCTACTGCGTTGTGCTGAAGCCCTATCCAAATTAAACCCAAACTAATTACAATTAAAATACATTATTAACGTATATTAGATGTTTGGCACAGTCAAGTGGATAATAACCTGGCTGATGGTTCATCATCTTGTTCAAAAATTGTGTCATTGTGATTCCTTTTATGTTGCCATTGTCGCAAGGGTGAAATTTGATAAACTTGATATAATTTGATATTCTTGATATAATTTGATATTCCTTTTATCTCAAACATCACTCTATGCAAACTATATACTTTTGAGTTTATATAAATTTTAAACATCACATGATTGACAGTCACTATATTGGTTATTCAGTCTGCTTTCATCATTTCAAAACTTTATTCCTACTTTATTCCAGTGTCCTGTAAATATTGCCTTCAACAATAAATATTAAAATTTCATTCTCAAAATTTCAGTTTTGCTTGCATATCATTGTCCTGTTAAGAGGTAGAAGAAGATTGCTGAAGACTTCTTTCAGTCTACTTTATTCTCACTCTCTTGCTGAAGACTTCTTTCAGGACATGAGCTTGCTATCTCAAACTCTGATTCATAAACAATACATCTCTATGCATTCATATCCATAGAGTGCATAGAGATGTATTAGATGTTCATTTTGAGAATATGTTAGATGTTCAATTAAAATACTCCCAGTTTGGGATTGGGTGAATATGTTCATTTTGAGAATGAACACTCCCAGTTTCTAATTGAGAATGAATACTCCCAGTTTCAGAGTTGATCAATATTGATATTTATCTTTGGAATTATGTTCATTCTCAAATATTGATATTTATCTTTGAATAATTCCAAAGAACATAATAAGCCAATATCTTTGGAAGCCAATATCTTTGTATAATAAGCCAAAATAATTCCAAACATAACTTGATAAATATCATCCCAATTCATGTTCAAACTGGGATATTCAAAAAATTTTAAGTACTCAGTTTTTCAGCAATCTTCCTCTCATCTCTTTCAACAATACGCATTTTTTGAATATCATCCCAATTTGCTATCTCAAACTTTGAGTCATAGCTTAACATGACACTGTTACTTTGACTGCACACATCTCTTTCATCACTTCTTAACAGGACAATGATAAAGTAGACTGAATAACCAATATGATTGAGCTTCATCACTTCCTCTCAATAGCAAGCTCATGTCCTGTTAAGCTCATCCATTCTCAAAATTCCTATTCAACATCAGCAAACATCAGCAGTTTTTTTTGCTTATCATTGTCCTGTTAATATTGGTTGCAGATATTTTCAGTCTTCTTTCAGCAATTTCAAACTTAATTGCAAACTCAAGCTCAATTTTTTCAGCATTCTTGGAATCTTGGAATAAAAGCTCTATAATCTTGGAATAAAAGCTCACCAATTCTCTCAAACTGATCAAGGGGTGAGGGTTGAAAATTACACCCAATTACACATGAAAGCTTAATGAAAATTACACCCAACTACACTGAAAATTACACCCAACTACACTGAAAATTACACCCAACTGAAATTTAAATTATAAGGTTGAAAATATCTCATTAAATATTTCAGTGAATTCTCAACTTGATAACTTGAGAAATATCACTCAAACATATCTCAAGTTATCAAGTTATCAAAAATGCTATTAGAAAATGAATCCACAGCTTGAAGATTAGCCATCAGTTTAATATGAAGATTTCACTGCTCTTGAGATATTTTCAATGCTGTTGAGATAAATAGCATTTTCATTTATACCATATTGTGGAATTTGCAAACGAAATTTATATCATTTTGATAACTATGAATCGTGTGATATTCAAAAATATCTCAAGGAGAATTCACTGAAAATAGCATTTTTGATAGCATTTTAAACTGAAGGCTATCTCAAGAGCAGTGAAATCTTCAAGCTGTGAAATCTTCTTTCAGCTTAATCATATTAGCCTTCATTTTCATTAGGGTTGAAAATTACACCTTGAAGATTTCATTTCAACTTGAAGATTTTTATAATTGGGTTGAAAATTTCAAGTTCCAAACTGTATTCAAGTTAGAAAATGAATTCACAGGACAATGCTATTATAATATTCTCAACTTGATAACTTGAGAAATATCACTCAGAAATATCACTCAAACATATCTCAAGTTATCAAGTTATCAAAAATGCTATTAGAAAATGAAGTCACAGCTTGAAAATTAGCCTTGAAATTTTAAATCATTTTGAGTGACTTGAGATATGTTTGAGTGAGTGATATTACTCAGAAATATCACTCAGAAATAGGATATGTTTGAGTGACTTGAGATATTAAATTTCTCAAGTCACTCATATATCATGTTCATATATCCTATTTATATAAACACCATCAGTCTTCATCAAACTCAGCCATTCATATATCCTGTTGAAAGAGCTTGCTATTTTGTTGAGCTAGCAATTCAACAGGATAAAATTTTGCAAGCTCATCCATTGCAAAATAGCAAGCTCATTCCTATTTACATCTCTATGCATTCATAACCAATTATCTTAAACTCAATCAAGTGAATGTATTGGCACATGGACAGAAATTTATAACCAATTCTCTAAATTCATAACCAATTCATAACCAATTCTCTTAAACCAATTCATAACCAATTCTCTAAATTTTTGTCCATGTTTTTTGCAAACATCTCAATTCATTAGCACATGGACATAAATTTATATATTCTCAACCATTATTTAAAAACATCTAGAAATTTTATACATAGGTGAGAATACTACACATGCTTACAATGTGTATTATCCATGCATACACAGGTGAGAATACTAAACATGTATTGCAAATTTATCCATGTATTGCAAATATTTATCCATGCACAATCCAGGCAAGAGTACACAAACAGGACATTGCTCATCAATGTTTTCAAACTTAAGTCCTGTTATCCAATTTCAAAACTTACAATCCAGGCAAGAGTACACAACCATGACACTGAAATTTTGAGAATTTTGAGAATGTTGAGAATGAAATTGGATTTCAAGTGTAACCTGGATTTCAAGTATAGCCTTCCAATTTCAGTTTGAAAACCTTGAAAACCTTGATTTGCTTACAATCCATGCACTATAGCCTTCAATGAATATTGCATTTCAGTGTCCTGTAAAAATGATATGAAATTTTGAGAATGAAATTTAAGTGTCTTATCCAAAAATGATATGAAATTTTGAGAATGAAATTTCACTCTCTTACCCAAAAATTTCAGAGATATAAAATGAAATCTCATAACCATATACAAAAGTCTCATAAATAATTTTGTATATGAAGTTTATAATGCCATATTGAAAGTTATATGAAAGTTACACTGATCTCATATACAAAACTTCATAGACAAAATACTCACCTATCTTGAATGTTATCAACTTCATATATGCTTGCAAAAATTTCAGGAAAAAAATTCAAATAATATGCTAAACCCAACATTCAAACGTAACGTGATTTTGCAAGTTTGATACACAGCATATTATTTAGTTTTTTGCAAGTTTTTAGTTTTTAGTTTGATACTTGATAACAATGCATATTATCAGTAGCAAGTTCATATATGCTGGGTTTAGTATATTATTTGCAAAATCCATTAAATTGAACTTGCAAGGTTGCAAAATCCATTCTTTTTAACCCCACATTCTTTTGCAAAAATTAGTAGCAAGTTCATATATGCTGGTCACTGAATGAAATTGAAACCTGAGTGAAATTAATTTTTAAGAATGATGAAAAGAATGTTGCAAATTAATTTTTAACATTCATATATCCAGGTTGATCAGTAGCAAGTTCATTAATTGAAACCAGTAGCAAGTTGAATGAAAATTTTAAAAATCATTCTCAAAATTTGCAAAGTAATTTTTAAGAATGATGAACTTAATTTGCAAGTTCATCAGTCTCAAAATCATTCTTAATTTTTAAGTTCATCATTCTTAATTTACAAGTTCATCATTCTTAATTTTCAAGTTCATCATTCTTAAAAATTTGCAAGTTCATCATCAATATATCCAGGTAAACATTCATCAGTAGAATGTTCATTAATTTCAACCTGTGTCCTGTAAACATTCTTTTGCAAAATCAGTAGCAAGTTCATATAGTGATGAATGAAAGTAAAAATTTCATATATGCTGGTCCTGTAAATCAGTAGCAACATTCTTTTGCAAAATCAGTAGCAAGTTCATTGAGTTAACTTAACACTCAATGTTTACATTTAATCAATTTTACATATGAAGAGTACACATAACACTCAATCAATTTTAAAGCTGTAATAACACTCAAAGTGAGAGAATTATATTTTTCAGCAATCTCATATTATACTTCAAAGTGTTATTATCTTGGAATACTTCAAAGTATGTATTCAGTATAAGCTTGGAATAAAAGCTCACCAATTTGCATATGAAGAGCTATCAGTGAAGTGAGTTATCAGTGAAGAGTAGCATTATGAAGATTAGCCACCAATTTGCATATGAAGAGATACCAATTTGCATATGAAGAGCTCACCAATTGTCCTGTTATTAGCAATTCATATGAAGATTAGCATTATGAAGCTAACAGGACATCAAGAATATCAAGAATATCATTTAGAATAGCTAACATGACAATGCAAATGAAAATTAGTAAGTAACATTTAGAATAAGTAGAATATCAAGATTATCATCAAATGAAATAGTAATTAATATTGACTGAAATATTCTTTCAATTTCAAACTCAATTGCAAACTCAATTTCAAACTCAAGCTTTCATCAATTTCAAACTCAAGCTTTGTCATGTTAATATTCTTTCATCAATTTCAAGATTATCACTCAAACCCAACATTCAAAAATTAATATATGTCCTGTTAATATTTTGCTAAACCCAACAATTTCTTTCAAGATTAACATTCATATTTCAAGATTCAAAAATTGCTAAACCCAACATTCAAAAATTATTTTATGTTATTAGCAATGCATATGAAAATTAACCAACATTGAGTAGCAATTACACATGTATAGGAAGAGCTTATATCCCATTAACCAACATTGAGTAGCAATCCTGACAATTTGCATATGAAGAGCTCACCAATTAACTAACATTGAGTAGCAAGTACATGTGTGTGTAATTGCTAAACCCAACATTCAAAAAACTGATATGCATATTATTTCAAGATTAACATTCAAAAATTAATATATGTCCTGTTAATATTTTGCTAAACCCAACAATTTCTTTCAAGATTAACATTCATATTTCAAGGTTAACATTCATATTTCAAGATTCAAAAATTGCTAAACCCAACATTCAAAAATTAATTTATGTTATTAGCAATGCTTATGAAAATTAACCAACATTGAGTAGCAATTACACATGTATATGAAGAGCTCATATCCCATTAACCAACATTGAGTAGCAATCCTGACAATTTGCATATGAAGAACCAACATTGAGTAGCAAGTACATGTGTGTGTAATTGCTAAACCCAACATTCAAAAATTTCAAGCTTAACAATTTCAAGATTTTGCAAGTTAAAATTAATTTTTTCAGCTTTGTCCCGTTAAAATTTCAAGCTTTGTCCTGTTAAAATTCAAATAATATGCTAAACGTAACAGGACAATGCATTAATTTTTTCAGCAAGCTTTGTCCTGTTAAAATTGAGTGATAATCTTGGAATCTTACCAATTCTCTCAAACTGATCAAGGGGTGAGGTGCAGATGACGTGATAAAGCTCTCAACCTCACAAAGCACACAAAGGGTTGAGTTGCTGAGGCCGTGAGCTCAAACAGCTGAAATATGAGGATAAATTAAAAAATTTGAGGGTGAAATAAATTAAAAGAAAAGATTAAAAGAAAAGATGAGTTGTTGGCGTTGAGGGAGCTTAAACCGTGATGTGTTGTTGAGCTGGAGGAGCTGAGGTAGACGAGGGGGCTTGAGCTGAGGTAGAAGATGATGGCGTTGAGGGAAGTTTGTGCTTCCTTTTGGCGTGAGCTCAAACCGTGATGTTCTTCAAGCCGTGCACTGCTTTCTTTTGGCGCGCAAAGAAGATATGTTCTTCAAGCCGTGATGTGATCTAAAATATTTCCCTCTCAAGCGTGATGGGATCAAAATTATTTCCCTCCTAATTCGAGCAGAGGTGAAGGGAAGTTTGAATTTTTGAGTTCAAAATTTTAAAAACTATGATTTCTTAAACCCATTTACACATATCTCAATTTCCCAATTTCTCATATCTCAATTTCTCAAACCCAATTACACATAACCCAATCTCTACAAACAACACACACAGTTACACATAACCAAAATCTCTTATCCATTATCTCTTATCCATTATATCTTAACCAAAATCTCTTATACAACAAAACACATATCCACATACAACAAAACACATAACCAATTTCTCTTATCCAAAAACTCTTATCCAATAACCCATGATAACATCCCTATTTTATAGAATATATATATATATATATAGACACACACACACACACACACACATACATATACATATACATACATACATACATACATATATACATATACATATATATAATGAATAGGAGGAGTTACAAGTATGTGATCCCAAGAGACACCCACTAAGTAGTGGGTGTAATGGTGGATGTAAGTGGGGGGAGACCAAAGGTCTCCCCCATTCATAACACTTCTCCTCATCTATCCATTCTTAGCATATGAATTCTTCAGGATCTAATACGCTAATATGGGGTGGATACTACTAGATCCAGAGTTATCGTGTTTTGCCTCGTTAAAACCTTTGCTGTGGAAAACCCAGTGGAAAAAACCAACAGCTTAAGGAAAAAGAGTACAATACACAAGTGACTTCCCCTGATCCGTACATACTTCGGGCTTGTAATTCTTTCAGCTGTCGCATCCCTATATCTTTTACAAGCTTTCTAAAAGTACATCTAGACAATGCCTTAGTAAACAGATCAGCTAAATTATTACAAGACTGAATCTGACATACTTCAATATGCTTCTGCTCCTGTAGCTCGTGAGTCCAGAAGAACTTAGGAGAGATGTACGTCGTCCTGTCGCCCTTGATGTAACTAGCTTGTAGTTGAGCTATACAAGCTGCATTATCTTCAAATATGGTTTGCTCAAGGTCGTCCGTCTTCAGGCCGGTCGTCACTAGAATGTGATATGACTGGACTAAGCCAGACACATTCTCTGCTAGCTTCATGGATTGCCAGGAGCTCTGAGAGGTTGGATGAGACTGCTGTGGTGGTCTGCTTCAAAGATTTTCAGGAGATGGTCGTACCACCGAAAATGAACACCAGTCTATGATTTCTCGGTATGTGGACAGACCTGTAACCTATATCGGCATAACCAATCAAAGTGAAAAACCCACATTTCGGGATGTATAATCCCAGGTCAACTGACCCTTGAGGTAGCGCAGAAGCTGCTTTACTCCATTTCAGTGGCGCTGCGGACGCTGACACGGTATCTGCCTAGTAGGAAGACTGCGAACGCTATGTCGGGACGCGTGTAGTTTGATAGGTATAGTAGTGCTCCAATGACACTAAGATAAGGTACTTCAGAACCTAATGTTTTCTCCCCCTCTTCCAGCGGCCGGAAGGGGTCTTTATGTATATCGAAAGATCTAACGACCATTGGTGTATTTAGATGATGGTACTTATCCATATGGAAATTTTTGAGTAATTTCCTTGTGTATGTGGTTTGGTGTAACAGCATTCCTCTGCTGAGGTTTTCTATATGTAAGTCAAGTCTATATTTAGTCTTGCCTGGTCTTTTATTTCAAACGTTAGTTTGAGGCATTTAGATATATCAACAATCTCTGCAGGAGATCCGATGAGGTTTAAGTCGTCTAATTAGATGGTTATTAATATGAATCCTGTTCCCGTGGTTTTAATGAAAATACACGGGCAGACTTCATTATTGGTGAAACCTTGTTGAAAAAGGAAATCACGCAGTCTGTTATACCACATTTTTTTCGATTGTTTAAGACCATATAATAATCTTTTAAGCTTAACAGAATAGACGTCCCGAGGTCTATCTTTTATTTCTGTTGGCATTTTGAAACCATCTGGAAGTTTCATATATATATCTTTATCTATATTGCCATGTAGATATGCAGTCACAACGTCTATGAGCTACATTTCTAGGCCTTCCATTTAAGCTTATTATGAATCAGAAATGTGATCGTATCCATAACCCGGGGAAGTATATTCATAATCTATCCTCGGTCGTTGGGAAAATTCCTAAGCTGCAAGCCGTGCTTTGTAGCATACGATCTGATTATTCTTATTTATTTTCCTTCCGAATACCCACTTGTATCCCACAGGTTTTACACCTCTTGGTGTTTGGACTACTGGTCCAAAGACTTTGTGTTTCAAGAGTGAGTCCAGCTCTACTCCTATTGCTTCGTTCCACTTTGGCTAATCATCTCTGCGCTTGTATTCAGCTAGAGATAGTAGATCGATATCATCGCCGCATTGAGCGACGTGAACATCAATATCGAACGCGAAGTCGACGACGACAACAATGCTTTTTCTGTCCAGTACCTCCTCAGTACGTATGAATTTTAATGATATTTC
This sequence comes from Scilla litardierei, assembly GCA_030789695.1. Classification (NCBI taxonomy): domain Eukaryota; kingdom Viridiplantae; phylum Streptophyta; class Magnoliopsida; order Asparagales; family Asparagaceae; genus Scilla; species Scilla litardierei. The sequence goes on along the minus strand of CM061133.1, from coordinate 140,432,383 downwards.
TCATGTATTGTCCTCTTCGGGGGATTGAAGGAGGGCAGAGGTTATTGGTCTGAGCTCAACATCCTGTGGTGGGATATTCTTTATTTCTCCAGGTATTATCCTCTTGCGAGGGAATTTATCCTTGGAGCCAGGTGGTCGTCCTCTTTTTTTTAGGTACGACTGATTCTGCTGCCGGTGGATTGCACCTATCTGTGGGGATGTCAATCCTAGCTAGCGTATTGGCAGCAGGGACGTGTGATATGATAGGCGCTGTTAAGACCTTTGGCTTGGCTATTCTAGGCCTTCTTCTATTCGTACCAGCTTCCGTTTCTGTCCCTGCCATTAAAGCTTTCTGGTCCAGGCCATCTCTCAGGCTTACACAAGTCTAATTCTTACGCTACCGATATTGGATCTGAGAAAGAATCGCAAACAAAGAGTAAATTACTTAGCTTATCGAGATCACCGCTTCTTTGTTCGCTGCCGAGTAGAAATAGAAAGCCCAACTATGCGGCTATCACGAATAAGAAATTCAAGGATGATGCCCCGCAAGACAAAGACTACTGCATGAAGTACTAAACCAGAGGCACCACCGACTCCCCCACCACGCACTTTTGGTGTCGAGCCAATGACACAGCGAGATCTCCTTCCATATTTGCATGGCCTCAAGGTCGAGACTCTTATTCTTCTTCTCGATGAATCCCTCGATTTAGTAGCCCTAGCCCATCCTCCTGTGCTTGTATTTCGGATGCTCATTCTCGGTCCAGCGAAGTCTCCTCTCCAGCAGTGACACCCTAGACTTCTTACGAGTCTGCCATTTACGTTTAGCCTTCAACGCAATCTGATAATCGTCTGGTTATCAGTGAATTTGTCTGGTAGTAGATGTACTGTATTCTGAATGTGAAGGATCTTCAGGATCTCATCTTCATACAGATTAGTATGCGGATCATAATGCGACAAAAACTTAGTGTCCCAAGAAATGGTCTTTGAAGCTTCCGGCTTCTTAGTTTGTGAGCCTAGTATTGAGAATGAATTACATAAAGATGCATTTATCAGTACCATAAAGTATCGAAATGGAAAATTTGATCGGTGTATTGGCCCACAAATGTCTCCATGCATTCTCTAAAAGAAGCCACGAGACTCAAATCCCATTTTCAGGTGGGATGGTCTCGTGATTAAATTTACCCTTATAATAGGGGGGACAAGGAAAATCACCCTTTTGAAGAATCTTCAGGTTCTTCAAATTATGTCTACGGGATTGGGTTATGATGCGGTGCATCATTACCGATCCTGGGTGACCTAGTCTATTATGCCAGAGATTGAATTCTGGTGATATAGAACACTGCTGGTACTCTATCAGATTAGCTTCTATATGTTGGATGTATGTTTGATAAAGGCCTGGTGGGAGTCCTTTAAAACGTTCTAGGATGATTTTAATACCATCCTTATGACGAATAACATACAATTATTCAACACTATTTGAAATCTTTAGTTTCCAAGTAATATCCGTGTAAACGGATGTCCTTGAAAATTAATAGATTTTTGTTTGATATTGGAGAAAATAAAGCATCTTTTATTATAACTTGTGTTTGATATGTGAGCAATAAAATTGCTTCACCTGATCCTTCGATTATTTTATTTTGTACCGAAATTGTAGTGACGGGACCATTATAATTAATGATGCTTTTAAATAGTATCTTGTAGTGACCCTACGAGGAACAAACACTAGAGGGGGTGAATAGTGTTTTATAGAATTATAAGGAATTTACGCCAAATAATACCTTAATTAACCAACAAATGCGGAATGTAAGAAGGGAACAACAACACAAGTAATAATGCAATGCTAACATGCAATCTACCCTGGTTCGGTGCCACCGAAGTCTCACCGACTTGTTACCGGTGCCCTAATCCAGCAACACCCGGATCCTCTCCGGATACTCTAGCAAACCGTTAAAGATTTCTTTTAGCCCACTTACAGAAACCCCACAAGTGCAATCGACCTACAATCGATGTCCGTGTATCCCACAACCTGGGAACACGCAAAAACCTTAGTCCCACAACTTGGGACTAAGCACACTCTCACAAACCGAGAGTAAAACAAAATCTTGACTCCCACAACTTGGGTTCAAGCCAATCCTCTCACCACCGTGAGTATACAACAATTATGAAGTATAAAGAATGAAATATAAAACTTCTTACCACAAAATCATATGCCTTGAGAAATACTTACCAATATAGGGCAAGAATGGATTTTGAGGAAGATGAGATCACCAAACCCTAGCTCCACCAAGATGAGCAGTAATAGATGGCTAGGGAGAAGTTGGTGACTTGGATTCAAGCTCTTAGCTTGAGTAGCTCACAAAGAATGTGAATCTCTCTTGAGGAATTAGGGCTCAAAGAGTAAGAGAGAGATTCTTGTGAGATGAGAGAGCTTAGAAATAAGAATGAATGGCTCTTCTCTTGGGTGTGAAAATGTCTCTAATTTCAGCCTTAGATTATAGGTTTGAAGCACTCAAACTTATATAGAGAAGAGAGAAAACGGTCACAAAAATCGTGGCATTAAATGCCCCAACGGCTCTATTTCTGAAGTAATTAATCGGTCTAAGAAGGATCACTGACCGATTAGTTTGGTAACTAGTCGGTCGGTGAACCTTCTTGGACCGACTAGAAGGAAGACATCGAAGATAGAGAATTCCAGAAGTCGAAGAACTAGTCGGTCTAAGAAGAAACATCAACCGACTAGATTAACATCTAGTCGGTCGGTGAGCCTTCTTGGACCGACTAAGAAGTTGACAGCCAAGATAGTGAAATCCAGAAGACGAAGAACTAGTCGATCTAAGAAGAAACATCAACCGACTAGTTTGACAACTAGTCGGTCGGTGAACGTCAAACTAGTCGGTCGGTGAACCTTCTTGGACCGACTAAGAAGTCAACAGTAAAGAAGTCAAATTTCACTTAGAGAGAACTAGTCGGTCTGAGAAGGATTCCCAACCGACCAGTTGGACAACTAGTCGGTCGGTGAGCCTTCTTGGACCGACTAAGAGGTCAACTAAAAGCATTGAAATGATTAGGATAACTAGTCGGTCTACGAAAGATCTCCAACCGACTAGATCGTCATCTAGTCGGTCGGTGAACCTTCTTGGACCGACTAATTGGCCAACAGTGAATGGGCTGAATTTAACTAGGATGTCTAGTCGGTTCAAGAAGAGTTTCCAACCGGCTAGATCGTCATCTAGTCGGTTGGTTATTCTACTTGAACCAACTAAGATGAATACGAAGCCGTGAAAATAAGCGATAAGCTTCGGGAAACATTTTAAAGGCTTCTAAGGCAATCCTAGAGATACGATATGATAGAAATGAAGATTTCTAGGCAATTACTACTCAAGGCTTAACATTCTACTAAACCGAAGCTAGAAGACATAAAAGTAAACACGACAAACCGTCTTCAAAGCTTCAACATGGAGAATCTGAATCCCTTGACTTCATTAAAAACTCCTTGAGCTTCAACGAAGCTTCAGGCACACGATCACGCATTCTGAGGAAGTCTTGGGACGTCGCTTGAGATGAACAAAGTACTTTGGCGACGATCTCCATAATTCTTCATGGTCTTGAGTCTTTTAGTTGAATGACTTGAATATTTTCAATGTCATAGTCTTCGAAGCTTTTGACTCAACCATTCCTATCTTCTCTTTGGATTGAATCTCCATTCATTTGTTGATGCCATTGGCTTGAGGTTTGAGGTAGCCTTTGAGTTCTTCAAGCCAATGCTTCACCTTTGTTGATCTACCAAGTCATCCACTTGAATCAACACTTGTAGTCACTTTTGATCTTCTTGAATCTAATTGGTGACTTTATAGCTAACTGCAAACACATGAGTTAGTCACACTGATTTGTGTTTGATCATCATCAAAATCAAGGTGGAGAGTCCAATACTCAACATTCTCCCCCTTTTTGATGATTACAAACCAAACATAAACAAAACAAATAATTGCTCATTAAATATTCTTACTCCCCCTGCAATGATGCCAATCAAGTTAATATCAATAATCAATAGCATCATTCAGCAGTTAATAGTGTGTGTATCACATGAGGTTGTGTACATATCGCATGAATGACCAGAAATAATATGCGTACACAATACAAATCATAAAGGTGATACACATCATAAACATGAGCATGATTACCAATATATATAATGTAATCAATATAAACCAAGGTAATCACCAATGCTCCCCCTGAATCATATACATGAACGATCATACATAAAGTCTATATGATTCAAGTTATTGTTTAACACTCAACATTTAATAAGCACATCCTTTGTTTATTTCTCTCCCTCTTTGGCATTATCCAGAAGGCATGTGGGAAAATAAACAACAAAAGCAAGAATAGAGTGGAAACAAAAAGGTATATCTAATGTAAACTAGATAAGCTACCAATTTTAAAACAAAATATCAAAATAAAGATATCAATTGCAAGAGCACATATCCAACAACAACTCAACTACCCTCAATTATCACAAGATGATACGCATTAAGTATTTGTGACAAAAGATTATGATCGATACTAATTGTAAAGAGAGCGTGAGTAGTGTTAGAAAAGTGACAATTGCAAAAATCATGACATCACTTGTGAAAGAATAACAAGTGATCAAATAGTGTTAAGTGCACAAAAAAACTCAATTATCACCAAATTTATAACTGTAAACATAATATGATAGACTGTCCTTGAGCAATGAGCATGACATATTATATGGACATGATTAAATACACAATGGTGGAATCAAAATCATCACAATGACATAGATCAACAATTTTAGCAAATTGAGTGCATGGAAAACAATTCTATGTTTTCATACAAACAAAGCTATCAAATCAACATTAATCGTCGAGCGACGAAGTAAATATCAGAAACCAATTGTGGAAATATCATTTATAAACCGAGATCTAAGTCAAACATAAAAATGCAATAACCATGACAATGGAAATTTATAACCATGTGTACAAAGTTATGTTAACTCAAAATAAATTCTAATGGCATGCGATACCAATAGTAGGCATACCAAATCTAAGTGAAGTGTGCGATGTGGGCATACACAAATATCTATAACATGCAAAAGTGTTATGCCAAAATAGAGATAGTAACTTCATAAAATGTATGGCATACACAATTCTAGCACACTAGGATACAAATTGAATCAATATTCAAAAGAACCATAGTACTAGCATGCATTCCAGAAAAGAAACTCACATAATGAGTCAAAGATAAACATGGAATGCCATGAGCATAAGGAAGATAAGCACGATATCACAAGCTCAAAACTAGCATCAATCAAGAGCATGTAAAGATGATATCCAATATACATAGTCTACCAATTGTAAAGATGATACCAATTGTAGTCTAACAAAATATGCAAATCAGGCAAATAATGTCAAGATCGTGACCTCACTTGAGAAGGAAACCAAGTGAGCAAATAAAGACATGATCTCATCCTAGCTCAATTATCACAAAGGATTTAACTTAAAGCATAATATGACAAAGCATCTTTTGAGCAAAGGCATGAAGATAGTCTACGTTCAAAGTCACAAGGTAGGACATAAACAAGTAAAGTTATCATGAACATCGCATGCATGCATACCAATTGTACGAATAGAATAAAAACTTGTGTAAGCACAATATAATCGGAGGTAGCATCAAATAAGTCATAGTGCATCAAGATATATTCATGGAAGAATATCTATGACAAAATATGCATATCATTATACACAATTTATATGATCTTGTATAGCAAAAATTATCTCTAATCATATCATAAAAAATGAGCTTGAGATGAGAGATAATCAATGCGAAAAATATAGCATGAAGATCACTAACAAATATGCATGAGTGTTATGTCACTTGTGAAAGTATCATACATGAAAGATTTATCTATAGACATGAAAGATTTCTTGAATAAAATTATATTTAAACATCAGTCATGAATTAATTAAAATGAAAAGTAACATACATTGATCACCCAAAATCATATCAATACATCTCATAAAGATAATCATACAAACCATAAGAAAAGTATGAGATGTGTGGTGATACAATGAACAAATATGCATAAAGATCTTAAATCATTAATCTTATTCATGACATGAATTATGTATAACAAGATGAAGTATAGCATGCCATGTCATACTTAATACAATCTAATAAACAAATAAGCATATCATACACATCAGTTATCATATCCATAATATTTAACAATCTTCACAAGAAGCATGCATGTGAGGAATGCGATGTGTAATGACAACGTGTTCCAAAGATATGAACATCAATTAACTACTAAACAATTCATTATATGAATGTTATAGCTACCATGGTTCATGAGTCGTAATAAGACATATATGACATACATGAACAGGGTAGTCACATTGACAAACAATCTTCATGAGGGTGTGACAAGAATGAGCTAATGAAGAAGTATGCTATATTACACAAATCGAATATATTAAAATACCAATTGTAAACATGGTAGTCAAAATCGATATATTAAAATACCAATTCTATAAAAACACATACTTACAACCATTTAGCTCTCCCTATATGTGTGCATCTCCAATGCACCATCCTTTCCTTTGAATTGATCCATCATTTGTAAACCAAGAAATGTGTAGGGTAGGCATCTTGCACAACAATCTGTCAATTCAACAATTGGTGGTATCCAAAAACTTTTTGGATCCAATAGGCTAAGGAACAAAATCAAGTAGTCCAATAACCAAACATTTACCACTTGTAAATAACACACATCGATAGAAATGCATGACATGCATTGATAAGAGTTATTATAGTCACGAAAATCATACATGTAAGGAATTAACAATTCTCAACCATTAGAAATTAGATACACATATACTAATAATTCCTATGCATATGATTTAATCACAATACATTATACAAGCAATATCATTATGAATATACACAACTAATACAATAGTGTGTGCAAGAAAGATATCACGTTCAATATGCACATGTGCACAAGAAAAATATTCACGGCACATACATATTGAAGGAAGGCAAGAAAAGTAATACCACAAAGAGTGTGCATGAAAAGCATAAAGCATTAATTTTCATAACCAAATTTCTCTTTCCCTTTGTCATATCAACAAGATAGGAAGGTGCAAATTGATAATAAATCACCAAGGGTTAGATAAATCAACTAATCTATATGCACAAACATAATACGAATGAAATGCAATGACATATAGATGAACATAACATGATAGCAATCAAACCATGTCATACTCCCACACAATCATATAAACTATGCAAACTTGGGAGTAGAGAACTCACATAAATATGGGTACAAAAAGTAATCATACAAGCATGGTACCCAAGCAATGAAGTGCAATATGAATGAGTGAGCAAGGTGGAAATCAAATAAAGACTGAGTTTGATTTTATAAAAAGTCGCATGAGAATATGTCATTCCTAATATACGATTCTATATGTGTGTTCATACCATGCCTAGAAACATTCTTAGGAATCCAAAAGATAGTGATTTGGGATTCTTAAGTAGAGGTTGTGTAGAGGCATGAGTAGGAAGTTGGGATGCACGCTTGAGAAGTGGAATATAAATATAAGCATGTCCCGTGTGTGAAACATGCAAATGAACACTAATTCTAACATGAAAATGTTTAAGCCACATGTTATAAATAATCCTTGAATAAACATATAGGTAAGGATTATGAATACACAATGCACATGAGTCAAGTGTTTGACACAAATGAAATACATAGACATGAATGACATACAAGACACACAATATGCAAACATAGAATATGCATGAGATAGTCTCAAACATAAAGTGACATCTACATGCATCCAACACACATGAATACCAAATGTAATAATATACTTACAACATTAAGCTCCCCCTACTTTGGTGCATCACTTAAGAACCATCAACTCCATTTGAATGAAAATCTTTGCAAATCAAGGAGTATGTAAGGTTGGTATCCCAATGTGGATTGAACCTAGAAAACATAATTTTGGTATCCAAAAATCTTTTTGGATCCTATGGGTTAGGCAACAAATTTAACAAACTAAATTCAAATTATTGTAACCCATAACCTAATGTAATCACACACAATATTAATGAAGCATGTAATCATGTTACAAGATAAATATCTTAACCACATACATGCATGTACCAAATGTACCAAAAGTAAACATGTATATTAATCCAAAAGCATGACATGCATCACATGCAACAAAACATAAATATGAACCAAATCATGTGTTGCATAAAAATAATAAATATTTTATACATGAAAATCATAAACACATTGATTTACTAATAAACATGCAATGGAAATCAAATTCAATATGAATTTACGTTTCAAATAAACATGAGCATCTAAGACCAATATGCAAACAAAAGAATAAACCAATTCTAAACACAAATGCTTTGGTACCCATAAAATGAAAATAAACTCATGGTACCAAGCAAGGAAGGGTCAACGGAAACTAACCCTTTGGAAGCCACGTCCAAGAGGACCGTGATTTCCCAACATAATCATCATTCAAAATAATATCATTAATATAGGATTGCACATACATATCCTTAGCATGAATGCTAGTGTTCTTCGGACCCCAAACAGTGTATGATTTGGGTATCCTCTTCCTAGTGGTTGCATGCACAAAAGGTTGATCTCTACGTGGTGCATGTGGCCTAGGAACATGAGATCTAGCAAGAGCATGAGGAAATGTGTATGGAACATTGTGTTGTGCAAAAGCATGATGATGAGCATTTGATCCATGGTGTGGTGTAGCATACATACGTGAATGAATATGAGGTGTGTATGCATGAGGATGATCATGAGAACAAGCATGCACATGTGGATGTGATGTGTGATCATAAGCATGTGTAGGAGGAGCATGAGCATGAGTACGTGCATGAGAATGTCTCAAAAGAGTGTTTGCACGTGCTCGTGGGTGTGGAACATAGAAACCATCATTTGTAGAAATGTGAGGAGTGGATGCATTCCTACGTGTATTGGTGTACATGAAAGCATGACCCTTCTTTGGAGGTCCACCCAAAGTGGGTTTCTTTCCAAAGGAGGGAGGAATATGAGTGGAGGTTTCCTTAGTAGTAGAACTACACAAGTTGTTATAGACACCACTCGTGGATGCACCAGAGGATGGCCTCACAAAATTTATAGTTACTTCACTATAGGAGGTGCGTGCATTGGATGCACTTGCCTTAGAATAACCAAGGCCAACACGATGGTTTGCCGGTAGTTGATTCTTTAACAAATCATCCAAATTGTCCTTTCCCTTGTTGAATCTCTCAACAATGGAGGACATGAGCTCATATTTCTTCGAAATTGAAGAAATAGTAGCATCCAAGGTGGATGCATATGTGGTGAGCTCGTGCACTTGGGATTTGAGATCCTCATTCTCAATGCCCAAACGTGTGTTTTGAGATTGAAGATTTTCAATCTCAAGATCGTTACTATCCACAATGGAAGCACGATCAAGTTGAGATTTGAGGGACTCCACCTCATTTCTCAACATGCCATTTTGAGTAAGCAAACTTGCTTTCTCAATAGCGAGTGTCTCAACAATGGTGTCATTGTTAGAGATGCTACATGTAGATGTGTTAATGAGACTAGCAATCTTATTCTTAGCATCACAATATTTATGCGTAAGCTTTTGATATTTATCAAATAATTGTTCAAAAGCAATTTTAAGATCATCTATTGTTACCTCTTCATTGTCGCTATCACTTTCACTCGAATCACTTGATTCGTCACTAGAGTCATCCATAGTGGCATCCTCTCGTCCCATCAAACTCATGAATGGATCTCTTTCATCATTGGAGGAAGAACACTCCGAGGTGGACTCTTCTTGCTCCGCTAGCATGTGCCATATTTGATATGCCGTTGTTGTCTTGGACACACGCATAAGAATATCATAAGTTAAAAAATCAAGCAAGATATTCACTACCTCATCATGTTTCTTCACCAATTATTTTTGCTCATTTGTCCACTTATGTTCGGGAGTGGTAGGTACACGAAGGGGCTTCTCCACAAGCTTCCAATAATCCTTATCGATGGATTGAATATAGGCCTTCATCTTTACACTCCAAATTTGATAATTGGGCCCGAGGAGATATGATGGAAAAGGGCTTCGTGTGATGTTGTTGTTGGTCGCCATAGCTATTACCTTGCTCTGATACCAATTGTAGTGACCCTGTGCTATGAGGAACAAACACTAGAGGGGGTGAATAGTGTTTTATAGAATTATAAGGAATTTACGCCAAATAAAACCCTAATTAACCAACAAATGCGGAATGTAAGAAGGGAACAACAACACAAGTAATAATGCAATGCTAACATGCAATCTACCCTGGTTCGGTGCCACCCAAGTCTCCCCGACTTGTTACCGGTGCCCTAATCCAGCAACACCCGGATCCTCTCCGGATACTCTAGCAAACCGCTAGAGATTTCCTTTAGCCCACTTGCGGAAACCCCACAAGTGCAATCGACCTACAATCGATGTCCGTGTATCCCACAACCCGGGAACACGCAAAAACCTTAGTCCCACAACTTGGGACTAAGCACACTCTCACAAACCGAGAGTAAAACAAAATCTTGACTCCCACAACTTGGGATCAAGCCAATCCTCTCACCACCGTGAGTATACAACAATTATGAAATATAAAGAATGAAATATAAAACTTCTTACCACAAAATCCTATGCCTTGAGAAATACTTACCAATATAGGGCAAGAATGGATTTTGAGGAAGATGAGATCACCAAACCCTAGCTCCACCAAGATGAGCAGCAATAAATGGCTAGGGAGAAGTTGGTGACTTGGATTCAAGCTCTTAGCTTGAGTAGCTCATAAAGAATGTGAATCTCTCTTGAGGAATTATGGCTCAAAGAGTAAGAGAGAGATTCTTGTGAGATGAGAGAGCTTAGAACTAAGAATGAATGGCTCTTCTCTTGGGTGTGAAAATATCTCTAATTTCAGCCTTAGATTATAGGTTTGAAGCACTTTAACTTATATAGAGAAGAGAGAAAACGGTCACAAAAATTGTGGCATTAAATGCCCCAACGGCTCTATTTCTGAAGCAGTTAATCGGTCTAAGAAGGATCACTGACCGATTAGTTTGGCAACTAGTCGGTTGGTGAACCTTCTTGGACCGACTAGAAGGAAGACATCGAAGATAGAGAATTCCAGAAGTCGAAGAACTAGTCGGTCTAAGAAGAAACATCAACCAACTAGATTAATATCTAATCTGTCGGTGAGCCTTCTTTGACCGACTAAGAAGTTGACAGCTAAGATAGTGAAATCCAGAAGACGAAGAACTAGTCGGTCTAAGAAGAAACATCAACTGACTAGTTTGACAACTAGTCAGTCGGTGAACCTTCTCGGACCGACTAAGAAGTCAACAGTAAAGAAGTCGAATTTCACTTAGAGAGAACTAGTCGGTCTGAGAAGGATTCCCAACCGACCAGTTAGACAACTAGTCGGTCGGTGAGCCTTCTTGGACCGAATAAGAGATCAACTAAAAGCATTGAAATGATTAGGATAACTAGTCGGTCTACGAAGGATCTCCAACCGACTAGATCGTCATCTAGTCGGTCGGTGAACCTTCTTGGACCGACTAATTGGCCAACAGTGAACGGGCTGAATTTAACTAGGATGTCTAGTCGTTCAAGAAGAGTTTCCAACCGACTAGATCATCATCTAGTCGGTTGGTTCTTCTACGTGAACCAACTAAGATGAATACGAAGCCGTGAAAATAAGCGATAAGCTTCGGGAAACATTTTAAAGGCTTCTAAGGCAATCCTAGAGATACGATATGATAGAAATGAAGATTTCTAGGCAATTACTACTCAAGGTTTAACATTCTACTAAACCGAAGCTAGAAGACATAAAAGTAAACACGACAAACCGTCTTCAAAGCTTCAACATGGAGAATCCGAATCCCTTGACTTCATTAAAAACTCCTTGAGCTTCAACGAAGCTTCAGGCACACGATCACGCATTCTGAGGAAGTCTTGGGACGTCGCTTGAGATGAACAAAGTACTTTGGCGACGATCTCCATAATTCTTCATGGTCTTGAGTCTTTTAGTTGAATGACTTGAATATTTTCAACGTCATAGTCTTCGAAGCTTTTGACTCAACCATTCCTATCTTCTCTTTGGATTGAATCTCCATTCATTTGTTGATGCCATTGGCTTGAGGTTTGAGGTAGCCTTTGAGTTCTTCAAGCCAATGCTTCACCTTTGTTGATCTACCAAGTCATCCACTTGAATCAACACTTGTAGTCACTTTTGATCTTCTTGAATCTAATTGGTGACTTTATAGCTAACTACAAACACATGAGTTAGTCACACTGATTTGTGTTTGATCATCATCAAAATCAAGGTGGAGAGTCCAATACTCAACATATCTATCACGAAGGATCGTGTGTGTGGAGGCACTATCCACTAGTCTTTCACACTTCATCTCTAGAAAAGAATGTAAAAACTTTTATGAAAAGTAAAACCACATTCGATTCATAATTGAAGATACATTTAAAACATTAATGATAAAGGCTGAAAAGATGACTAAATTTGCTTTAGTCAAGAGGTCGTCATTCTCGAAATCCTTGGTGTTGAACCGAGTTGGAGGCTGTATGTCCACCAGATTTGTTTTAGCGAAAGGCTTCAGGCTTATCATATACAAATATAGGAGGTGGCATGGAGTATGACAGACTATGTACCAATGTCCAGTCATGCCACAACTGTGGCATTTGTCTTCCCAGTTTTTCTTGGGAGCAGACGTCTGTTCAGAGGTATTCCTCTTTCACGTATTCTTTTTCTTCCCCTCATTAATGTTGTTCTGGGGAGGAGCGCTGGTCTGCTTCTTCGCAGCTTTCCCCTTGTTGAATCCTACTTTGTGCTTGTTCTTCATCTTCTGGGAAGAAACTGTGTGAGCTTCAGGGAGAGGAGCAGAGACAGCATGGCGTAGGTTATGAGTGGCCAGTAGGAGGTCTCTGTTCTGCTCTGTCATAAGAAGGCAGCCGAGTAAATCAGAGTACCTCGTGAACTTGCGTTCACGATACTGTTGCATGAGAATGGCATCCTTCTCATGAAAGGATGTATATGTTTTCTCAAGCATGCGGTTTTCTGAGACTTGTTCACCATACAACTTCAAGGGTGAGTTGATGTTATGGAGAGCTGAGTTATACTCGGCTACGGACTTGAAGTCCTGAAGTCAGAGATTTTTCCACTCATAACGTGCACGAGGGAGGATAACATCTTTCTGATATTTGTATCTGTCCTCAAGTGATGTCCACAGTTCATGAGGGTCTTCCACTGTTAGATATTCGGCCTTCAGGATATAACAGACTCAGTGAATTCCTTATACAACAAGGATTCACCAATAATGAAGTCTACCATTGCATCTTCATAAGAGCAAAGGGAACATGATTTGTAATAATTGCCGTCAACGTAGACGATTTAAATCTCATAGGATCTCCTAAAGAGATATCTGAGATATCCAAAAGCCTTACAAAGAGATTTGAGATGAAAGACCTAGGCAAAACCAAATACTGCATTGGCTTACAGATAGAACACCTCAGCGGTGAATTCTTGTTACATCAATCCACTATACACGAAAATTGCTAAATAATTTCCATATGGACAAATGCTACCCGCTGAGTATACCAATGGTCGTCAGATCACTGGATATAAATAAATACCCATTCCGTCTGCTGGAAGAGGGGAAGGAAACACTTGGTCCTGAAGTACCCTACCTAAGTGTCACTCCTCTATCTGGTAAACTGCAAGCGTCCTGATATAGCGTTCACAGTAAACCTACTAGACAGATGCAGTGCAGCCACTGGCACGGAGTGAAGCACCTTCTGCGCTACCTCCAAGGGTCAATTGATCTGGGATTATATTACCAGAAATGTATATCATCCAACTTAATTGGTTATACATATGTAGGTTGCAGATCAGATCCCCACACCGAAAAGTTACAGACAGGGTTCGTGTGCACTTACGGTGAGCTAGACATTTCATAGAGATCTGTGAAGCAGACCACAACATCAACCTCATCCAATCACTCTGAACTCATTGCGATCCATGAAGCTAGCAGATAATGTTTTTGGCTATGTTCAGTCATTCACCACATCCTAGTGACGACCGACCTAAAGACGGACGACCTTGAATCAACCACCATATTCGAAGACAATGCAACCTGCATAGCTCAACTACATGGTGGCTACATCAAGGGTAACACGACGAAGCAGATCTCCCCTAAGCTCTTCTGGACGCACGAACTACAAGAAGACAAATAGATCGACATTCAACAAAACCAGTCTTGCAACAACTTGGCAGATCTGTTTTCTAAAGCACTACCTCGATGTACATTTAGGAATCTTGTAAAAGAGATTGGGATGAGACAGTTGAGAGACTTACAAGCCTGAAGCTTGTATACAACAGAGGGAGTTAAATGTTAAGTTGTACTCTTTTTCTATAGCTATTGGTTTTTCTCACTGGATTTTCTATAGCCAAAGGTTTTAACGAGGCAACCACATTAACTCTGAATCCAGAAGAATCAACCCCTAGCGATATCCACCGTTCAGGAAAAGTTGAGGAGACCTGTACCCTTTTTCCTTAGCTATTGGTTTTTTCCCACTGGGTTTCCATAGCCAAATGATTTAACGAGGCAAGACCTCTTAACTTAGGTTCCAGAAGTATCCAAATCCTTATGATAAGATAAGCTCTATGAATACTGAAGCATTCATATACAAAGCTTACAATGGTGGATGGATAAGGGGAAGTGTTATGAATGGGCTTTTGTAGGCCCATGTGAAGTCCACTTAGGGCTAGGGTATCCACCCATTATGTAATCTTTTCCTATAAATATACGGCAACAGGTTTCGTAGCTGCCACCTTCACAACAGATATCCATTAATTAGGAATTGTGTGTCTATCCATTGATTTAAGTTTTTTAATTTAGATATAATTTTTAGTATTAACTAGGTCTTTACCAATATCATTAAATGTGGGCCCCTCTTAGTGTCATGTATAACAACTAAGGGCTGGAAAGTGTATTGTAAAGTGACATATGAATCTTAATTTTGCCAGTGTTCATATATATGCGATAGAATTTTTGACAAATTTATACTTATGCGGTGTTTGTTTACAAGGACAATGAAATTTGTTGGATCATGTGGATGATCAAGTAGAACACCAGTGAGGGATGAATATTGTTTTAAAATAAATTTACAAAGATCTCTAAACGAGTTACCAATTAGAATCTTTTCAACCACAAATAGCTCAATAAGAATTGTAGGTAGAATAGAATGACATTTATCAAAACAATAAAATAGAGGAGAATGCGCAAACCAGATATCACAATTACAAACACCAGAGATATATTCTGATTTGGTCTCCCTGGCCTACTTCAGTCACCACGCTCACTGACTAAATTTTTACTAGCATACCAGAAGAATTTATAACCATACAACTTGACAAACAACATTACCAATTGCACACCATAATCTCAATAACCTGAAAATGAAAACAACATTGCTCCCAAACTGAGAGCACCAACCACCTCAACAATCGAGGCAAAGCTTTGTAGAGAAAATACGTTCAAACTCATATAGACTTTGAAGATGAGTGCTTGTGGATGCGAAGATGGATAAGATTAGGGATTTCTGTTCAATTGGATTTGATCTTTGGAGAATAGATGTCACGTCCCGCTTCCCAAAAATATGGAGGCGAAGCGTGAGAAGGTCCGCTCAGACTTGAAGCTGCAAAGCTGCAAGTCCGATAAGCGTCAATCAAATTTAAAACTGCAGGTCCTTGCAACGCGGACGAAACAAGATAATAATAATGAAATGAGACAAAAGAATAAACTCAGAATATTCATAAATATAAATTCCAACATCGCAGAAAATCCACCAGGCTGAAATAAAAGAGAGTCTAAAGGCCCAACATGGCCAACAAAAGTACAACGTACAAAACAACGGTGCTACGCACCGACAACTAACAACAAACCTAAAACAAAAGAAAGCTCAGTAAAAGTCACCAAGAAAGATCACTGACATCCACAAGACTCCTCCTAGGCAGACATGGACTCAGGCTCAGCGTCAGCAACTCATCACGTACACAGCAACGATCTCTGGCTCAGGTCTAACATGTGACACCCAAAAGAGCAAGGGGCACATGTCAGCAAGTCTACAAGAGACTTGTGCAAGGAAACTGGAAGTATGCAAAAGTAAAGCAACCTAGCAGTTCTAGCATGAATGCAATGACATGGCAGTTAAAGTATGAGTGCAACAGGTAAAGTAAAGTAAAGTAAAGTAAAGTAAAGTACGAGCATGGCATGGCATGAATCATTCACAAGACAAGTACAAGACAGGTAAGGTAAGCACCTCGTGCACAGAGATTCCGTCTTTTGGCTAGAGTGGCTGATCGGGCCAACTCCTAAGCTCAAGTGACCGTTTATCCCTACCCCTCCACGTGTATCGGGCATTGGTTTTCAGCCAACACATGAGGCCCGCTTCTGGACCACGAGCCAGGTAGTGTTTTAAACAAGTATGGCGTAGGGGTGCACCTAGCCGGAAACACGGAAACACGGATTGTACAAGTATTTTGTAGCGTGTGCTACGATGCAACAATCAATTTGGATGACATGTAAGATGCAATGCATGGCAGTTAAAAGTGCGTACAGATAGGGAAAGTAAACGTGACAGTTTAGTATGCATGATTAACAAGTTTAAAGGGTTGGATCTAGCTTCGTTGTCAAGCTAGATCAATTAGGTAACGGATCTAGTTTCGTTGTCAAACTAGATCAAGTAGGAGCCTAGCCAGCTATCATTTCACTGACTAGTCTCTTTACGCTAGGAACAAGGAAGTGGCCTAAAAACATGGCCCTACACAAGAGTTGGCAAGTTTCACTTGCCTGCAAGTACGACGTCTGAGAAACACCGTCCAAGAGGGTCCAAAATCACAATAACCCTACGTGCACAAGTCCACCGGCCTAAAGTCCATATTATTAATCTTGATTAGTGAATTTAAAACATTTAAAATACTTTAAAAATACTGATTTTAGTCTTGATTAGCATGCATTTGGGTTGGGGGTCCTAGGGGTGCAAAGCGTTACGTCAACACGACGCGAAAGCTACACCGGCGTCGGGTAGCGACGCCGGGGGTTGGAATAAGAGAACGCGCTCCAAGTCCTGATTCCAAATTAGTTTCCTCGCTGGAAAGTTCAGAGCATCAACCGGAGCAACGGTTCCAGATTCCAAAGCTAGCACGTGCGACGACGGGCTACGACGTGTCGCAACGTCGTACGCGGCAAATCGTCGGAGAGAAAACACCTAGGTGGGGCCCACAGTAGTCCTAGGGACCTTTGGGGGACCCACAATACCTCTGGAGAACTTGGGGGGCCCACTGTGGCAAGTGGTACGACGGTTGCGGGGTTACGACGAGTGGCTCTCGGTCGTACACAGCCAATGCGGGGAAATCTCTCGGTCGGGCTCATACGGCGGGGCTGTGCAGCGCTTGCGGAGATGCGGTCGTCGGTCACAGCGGCCGCTGCGAGGGGATCCTTCGGTCAGACACTGCGGATGCGAGGGAGCGGGCGCTGCAATGCTGCGGGGGTTGCAACGGAGCGGGGGAGCGGGCGATGCGGGCGTTTGGGTCGGTCAGACACAGCGGGCGGGTCGGTCGGGCGCTTGGGCTGCAGCGGAGCGGGGGTTGCGATGCGGAGCGGGGCGAGCGACCGGTCTGACCGAGAGGAATCCTCGGTCGGAGCGGGAACGGAGCGGAGCGATGCGGGCCAAGCTGGGTGCGGGGGCGGCCAGCGGTCGGAGCGGGGATTTTGGGGCTGTTTTCTCGGTCGTGCGGAGGAAGTTCGTCACAACGTTGCGACGAATCGTCGCAACGTCAAATTTGAGTTTTGGAAGCGGCTAGGGTTATTTTCTTGCGAAAATAGGTCTTCCTAGAGGTTGTTTATATAGTGTAGATGGGTTGACTTGGTCTAGGGCTAAATCTAATAGGATTAGAAGTTTAAAATAATTTAAAATTTAAATCTCAACTTTTCCAACTCACCCAAGGATTTGACCTGGTCCAAATGAGCTGGAAATTGGCTCAAAAATTCTTTAAAACGTTTTAAACTCAAATAAATTTTCTTTGGCCGAATTTAATATAAAAATTAATTATTAAAAATATTATAAAACTTGTTAAAAATATAAAAGTGGTCAAATGAACTCCAAAAATTATAAAATAAATATCGGGGTGATCGTGATGACGAGAGTGAGTAACTAAGAAGACGGATCTCAATTTTGACGTCGGACGACGAAAATAAAAATAGAAACGTCTCCCGTCAAAAGTGAAAATCGCCACGTCTTATCGAATAAGTTTAAATTGTGGGAAAACGACTCGAGAAACGTCGTTCCAATTTAGTGCCACTATTTAATACTCTCAGAGACGTTCACAACGGCATATCACACTAAAGTGTTCACAAACATACAAAGTCTAAAACAAACACGTGCACGGCCAAAAGCACGTGCACGAACAACGTACGACGAAAAGTGGTCGTTACATCCTCCCCACCTTAGAATAAAGTCCGTCCTCGGACTTTCTAATATAGCTAGTCGCTCTAGTAACTACCCCAATCATGTCATAATAATTCAAACCAGGTATAGTCATTACAGGTGCTTATATATGCACTAGGTAGTCAAACATTAATACTACCAACACGTATATATATTCACGTACGTTATACATTTATAACTATTATAGTCAGTCAACTTCATACATGTATTTCAATCATATATATAAGCATGCATCCTTTATATAACTACTATTTACACAAAACAATATTTCAGATACTCATATAAGGATCGTCTCACACTTAGCAAATACAATCATTTCTCTACATATAGGTAGCTACCTATGCACAAACGTCATGGGTATACGACCCTCTAATATTTCCTAGTACACATCCAAAGTCAAACACATTAGCATAAGTAGTCACGCCATACCATTATTAATCAAGCTTCACTATATCTAACATACATATTCACCACCACTATAGTTTCACAACATATAGTCATTCAAATGCATGCAAATAGTTTACCATATATTCACATCACATACGGTCCTATAACTATATTTACGACACGCCACACATACCATAGTCACCAATAACTATAACTAAGCACATACTTACCCGTGCATGGTGCACACCCATACACGCTAACATTTCATTCACGTATACCAATCATATCATTATATAACTACCACACATACACACCTAGTTTTAATTAGTACACATACGTTCACACAGGCAAGTCCTTAGTAAATAACTATACCACAAGACCAACACCTATAACTATATACTGGTGTAGCGACCCACAATCATGTGTGTAACACAACCAGGCACAAACGCTCCTATCACTATACATACATCAAACATCGCTATATTCAAACTTCAGACATACATTCAATGTACTTAGAGTATACCCACTCGAGCTTGAGTGAGACTCAATACATATATTAGAATATTCTATATACGTAACACGACATTTATACCTATACCGATACCACTCCCATATATATACATCTACCAATACAACCATATACATTCCATAAATCAATCACACTTAATATTTAGTCAGGCAATACTCACATAGTTAAATCAATTTATATACCATACTAGTAACCTTACAGACATCAGCACCCACATATTTATAATACCCTCCCTAGTACAAACATTCACCGTATAGTCACACATAAGTAATGTACATATTCATACCATAGCCTACTACCTATAATTAGTATACTAACACATCCACACGTACACAATTTAGATGTGCAATAGTCGTGTATCCCTCACGGTATGCACGCATGCAACATCCCGTAAAAGCAAGCAATACCAATCAAAATTATAATCTACTATCATAGGCATATCACCTATATACTCATGCAACGAAACATAACTTCCTACGTCCAAGCACAATATATATCTACCTGCGAGCACATACTCACACGTACTAGCATATGGGTCACTCAATAGGCCTACTTACGTAACTATACATATGCTTATTATTATCACACCTAACATACACATAGCTTTACCAATCATTTTATTTCAACCATTACAAGTATCTCTAACTACATACACAACATTAGACATTTCAACGCTAACTCTTATATACACAGGCATCCCTAGTATGGTATAGCTAACAACATACAAATCTATAAATAATAACACACAAATAACTTTATAATATCACGAATAACTCCAAGTACGTATATATCACACAATAGGCAAACATTAATATACTATGGGGTTATACTCATTCAAGCTCACGTACATAACTTGGGTACGTGCACTACGACTACCTCACTAGGTCCAAGGGTCTACAAACAACTTAGAGTTGACACAGACATTGACGAGCACTAAAGCCTAAACAATTTAGAGAGAGGTCGAGGTCAAAAGCGTGACGAGGGAAGGATCGATAAGCACGAGCTCAGATAGGACGAATACGAGGAGACGGCTTGGTTCGACGAAACATTGACTCAATGGTGATGTTTAGGTTGAGGGAAAGGGAGATGTAGTGATGCTTAAGTAGGATACAGAAAAGAAAATAGGGTAAATAGCATGAGCTAAAATACGCAAAATTGAAAACTGTTGTACTTTAAAAAAATTGGAATTCCTCATCTGTATAAAATATTTGAAGATCGATAAAGCGAGTTGAAATAAGTTTGAGTCGAATATTCATAATAAGAGAAAATGTTTTATTGGTTTATATAAAATCATTGTAAAAGGAAGTAAAATCATTTACACGAATATTAAGGACGAGGTTTTAGAAATATTATACGTCAATAATTTAATATAATGTTGTCAAAAGTTTTTTGAAAGTCAAAGGATGAAATCAAGTAACGGAAAAGTGTAAACTCATGTTGAATGCTTTCAAAACTTTTAGGCTATGGAAAATTCAATATTGAAACTTCTTTTAGAGAAATCAGGATTTGTCAAAAATAAAACTGGTTACACTAAGCTCTTAGCGTACAAGCACAACGAGCCTGGTACGGGTATAAAAATAATTGAAATTCAATTTGGTTTAGAAATTTTTTCTAAAAGCATGTATGGTGAGCGGAAAGAAAATAATAATGACTCAGTATAAGAATTATCAAGATCGAATAGCAAGTCTTTAAAATCAAGTCATGGAGGGTCTAAATCAGGAAGTGGTTATGAAAATAGTAATTTTGCAAAAATCTGAAATAGCGAGAACGACCAACAAAGTTCTCGGGAAGTTGGAGCTTAATTCCAACCGATCGGGTGATATCTCACCCGATCGGTTCATCTGAAGCTGAAGTTTCCCAAACGACGACCCGGTCATGCCACCCGTTCTCCTCAGCGATCGGTTGAATCTCCCGAAGCCCGACGGCCAAAGCAACAAGCGGCTCACCCGATCGGTTGATGTTTCAACCGATCGGGTGGCCTTTTCTTCCGCTTTCACGCACCGCTGCTCATTCATTGAAGATCTGCTACCATTCCAGAAGGATTTTGGGTGATCTCTTATTTTTCTAGCGTCGGCATCGTCGTTAGCTTTCCAACGATAGGTCGCATGCCCAAATCCGATTTTTCTAGATTTTTCTGGAATTTTCTAAGCGCAGCTATGTGCTGAAACTGTCTACAGTCTGGAATTTCACTTCAACCGATCGGTTGACTTGTCAACCGACCGGGTGGACCTGTTTCTGCGTATCTGAGCTCTCTGTTTGTTCCACCCGATCGGGTGAGTTTTCACCCGATCGGGTGGGCCTTTTTTGACAGTTTTGAACCCGACCCAAGAGAGTTTTTGAGGGGTTTTAAATAGGGTTTGGGGGCACGACTTGGAGGGGATCCTCCTCTAGTTTTTAGGGCTTTTTCAGCCCCTTTGTTGGGAGGCTTAGGGTAGGTTAGATTAGGTTTCTATTGTAATAAGTCTTGTAAAGGATTGAAGAATCAATGGCAAGATAAGTATTTCTTTTCCCATTTCATTGTTTTGTGTTATTTTTGTTTTGCTCAATGATGAATGTTTGTTTGGATTTATTGATTGCTATCATGTTCTTCATCATCGAGTAGTGTTTGATGAACCCTAATACGGGTTAGAGTAGGATTGATGCTTGGAAATTTACATTTAGCTTGGTTGCATGGCATGTGTTCGATGAAATGTGTCAATGGAGATTTCTAGCAATCTGGGTCCAATTCGTATGGCAACACACTAGATGTGTTGGGGATTGGGGTCCGGTGCTTGTCCTGTCAAGATCCGCTTCGATGTATTGCTAGAAATCACAATTGACCTATTTGGCCATTAGGGTTACGCGGGGGTGTTTCATTGTCATTGGCGGGAGAAAGACCGCTTCTGACCATCGGGCCAAGGGGGAATAAACTTGGCGGTTGACTCCCTAGCCATAGCTCACGCCCCGAGCGTTGACATCGAGTCCTCGCGCGCGGGAGCGGCTTGGACGAAGTGTTGGAAGATATCATTGTGGCCTTAATGCTCCCGGTTGCGGAAGGTGTTAATGGACACGGGAGTGCCCACCGTCCGGAACCGGGTAGGCCCAGCGTGCTTGGCGCTGACCGGAATATCGGGCCATGGACGCTAGGTACCACCTTTTGGGGCAATGTCTCACCCTGGATCAAGTCAAATGCCAAGTGTCATGAGTGCTCTAGCCCGTGTTAGCGGGGATTCACGTCGTGTCTTTTTCATTTCTTTCTTTTATTTCTACACTTCCACCCATACTATCCGCGTAGATAGCACACGACCTAGGCGAGGCTAGTAGCCACTCAAGCCATCCACCTCCCTGTGTTCGATAAACCCGCACCCTACACTAACCGTGCACTTGCGGTAAAACGACACCGCGCCCAAACCGTAAACGGGGCGCCGGTCAAGTTTTTGGCGCCGTTGCCGGGGAGGCGTTCGGTTTGATATTAGCTTAGCTTGGGTTCGTTAGACTACACATAAAAACACACAAAAAAAATTCTTTTTCTTTTTTTTAAAAAAAATATATATATTCAATAACCAAGAAATTTTTCCCCCGCCATTATATTATCTTTTTGTTATTCTCTTGTACTATTGACGCTCCTCTCTAGTTTTCTTATTTTTGTTGTCCAGGTACCTTTGATATTGCCATGTGGAGATCAGATTTCGATGCTCAGATGAGAGGCTACAATCCCTATTCATTTTTGGTTTGTGAGACTTGTGGGATGGCGGGGCACGTGTATTATGATTGCCCATATACGCTTGAGAGCCTCCCCCCACTCCAAGGCCAAACATTTTCCCACAACCTTAGCCCAAACACCTCCCACCCATTCCCTCAACCTTATACCCCTCCACTAACACAAGAAGAATCAAGCCTCGTGTCTCTCCTTGAAAGTGCCATGTTTAACCAAGGCCAAATGTTACAAAACTTGATGGTACCAATCACCGAGCCTACACCGAGGAGAGGGGATGAAGGAGAGGATATACCCACTTTCATGGTTGAGACCACCATCTCATCGGCCACCATAGACACATCTCATACCGATGCCCCAATTTTCCCACACTACCACTTGGATGACGAAGCATTTTTTGATGATGATAGTGAGGATGGGGAGATTTCTCTAGGATCTGTGGGAGAGACTTGTCATCTTTATTTGGATACCCCATATGAGTCCTATGAGAGCACCGAGGAGACCACAGAGCTTATGCATACCGGCGAGGAGGATGTGCGTGAGGACGACGACACCACGACCACATATGAGTGGTCCGCTCCACATCCACCTCCACAGCCATCTCTGTCACAGCTTCCTCCTTGGTCGGTGGTCAACCATGAGGATGTCATTCAGGACATCGGGCAGATGGTGGAGCATGAGCATATCGTCGAGGAGGATGTGCATGAGGGCTTGGATACGATGGTCCACTCCATGGAGCCCGAGCCACTTCTACCTCTACCGTCACGCTCCACTTCTTCTGCGCATGAGCATCTACTTGAGCATATTGCCCCTATTCAGGGAGATTTTCATACTCACTCTCACTCCACATTTAAGTCTCGCTTTTCACGTCCTATTCCTTTAGACTTATATATTTTTGACACACCATATCTCTCGCAGGACACATGATCGAATTCCCTTGAGGTATGTTGCGGTGTGTCACCACCTGGAGAGCAACTTCACATGGAGAGAGTGGATTTGATTGTCGCTAGTACAGAGGATAACGACCGATTCTCAGGGAGTATTCGTCATCCTTTTATTATTTTTCCATCTTATTTTGACAATTATCTCTGGGATACTTCTATTTTGGGGAAAGATTTTTTGCCATGGACTAATGCACCTCGTCCTTTGCAGGTTACAGGTGGACACCTACAAGGGATGCTTGGAGGTGCATTGCTTGGGTCCATTGGCACACGTGGCACAGCGCTTCTGGCGGAGCCACAGAAGGAGCAGTTAGAGCAGCTACCTGCCCCACTTCAGATCTTGGATCCGCCTATGCTCAGGTGTATCTTAATCCAGTAGTGTAAAAATTTACCGCTTTCTAGATTAGATTTGAATAATCTCGTCTCCTCTCATTAGCGAGGTGAGCGTATCTAGGATTTGCTTTTGCATCTTAATAACCCTTCATGTCGTGCCCTTCTATCATTTCACCCTCTTCCTCTTCCGAGGAGAATGAGCACACTGTCTCTCCTGCATTTTGATTTCTTTCTTTTCCGATTTTCCCCCTAGCATATCTCTACATCCTCATTGATCATATCATTTTGCTAGCATTGTCATGTTCAGCTTGGGGGGAAATCGACTTTTGTGTGCATGTTTTTGCGTGTCGTTGTTGTGTGTCTGTGTCTATGTGTTCTTTTGTCGTGTTTTATATCTTTTATTTTAGTGTTTCTTTTTCTTTATTTTTTAATTTCGCTCATGTGTTTTTCGTGTTTTTCATTTTTTGTGTCGGTGCGTAACTCCCCCCATTTTCATTGCCCTCCCGTATTCACTACTATTGCATTGAGGACAATGCAAGTTTTAGCTTGGGGGAGTCGCACTTCGTGCGTCATTTGTCTCTTTTTCTTCGTTATTTGAGTCGTTTTTCTCCGTGTTTTTCTTTTTCTTTTTCTTTTCTTCTTTTTATCTCTTTCTCCTAGAGATGAACCCTATGATGAATTG
Organism: Scilla litardierei; assembly: GCA_030789695.1. Taxonomy (NCBI): domain Eukaryota; kingdom Viridiplantae; phylum Streptophyta; class Magnoliopsida; order Asparagales; family Asparagaceae; genus Scilla; species Scilla litardierei. Next base: position 140,407,218 of record CM061133.1, on the reverse strand, counting down.
CCACGAAAATCACACGCGCACCTTGCACAGCTTCGATAATCACGTTCACTAACCCTAGGATATCGAGTCCTCTTGCATTTCATGCATCGCGGGTCCACTTTGCTTCTATGTGAGTCGTGTGTCATGTCTAGCTTATAGTGTGCTTCTACTTTGTGATGTTGATTTATATACCTACCCTTGGTTGACCCCTAGATTATCATGCTTTGATATTGAATATGCGGTATTTGCTTCTAATGTCTGCTTCTATATGCATGCTATATATATCGTGTACTTCATTTCGCATGTGTCGGGATTCCACAACTAAGGACTAGGATAACCCATTTAGCCTATGCTCCAATTAGAGAGAATAGTTTCCTTTGCCCAAGTGTTTAGATTCCGATTTCTTTTTTGTTTTACTTGGTGCAAATCCCCTCGTCGTGTACCGTTCTCCCACTTGGGAGAGTACACATGTGTATAGCCAATATCCCAAAAATCCAAAAAAAAGAGAAGAGAAAAGAAAAACCCAAAAAAGAAAAGAAAAGAAAAATTTTGTATAACCCAAAATCCAAAAAAAATACAAATACCCAAAACCCAAAAAAAAATTCCAGTGTGAATATTTTTTCATACTTGTCGTGAATAAAGGGAAGGTGAGAATTTGCACCGAGTGATCTACTCCACATCATCTCAACCCCCATCGTTTTCGAAAATACTTGGCTTAGGAACTTTTTAGCTATTATCTAGGCTATAGTGTGGTGAATTCCTTAACCCTAGTTGTGGAGTCCCTAACGCATGATATGTTTCGATTCTCTCTCTATTCTCATGCATGCTTAAACTATATATTCACCGCTTTATTCGAATCGAATCGATATTTGGGTCTTTCTTTGGGTATGTGTATATGGAGCTTTATTGCACAATGTAGATAGTGACACCGTTTGCTAGCACACGACCACGCCCACTCGCGCTTCACTGCGTGGACCCACGACACTTATTTAGACTCGCTTTCCTAGGTTTAGTGGTGTGATTTGATGTTTGCTTGTTTGGTGTGTCGTTTTTTATTTTTGCGGCTCTGATGGACGATCTAGGGCTTAGAGTTTTCTTTTTTCTTTCTTCCTCTCTATTTTCCCCTTCCGAGCTCCTACTCTCACTCGTCTTCCTCGAGGACGAGGAAGAGTTCAGCTTGGGGGATTTTGACGTGCGTTTATATTTCATATATTCACGCACGTTTTCTTTTGTGTTTCTCCGTGTTTTTCCGCCGTCTCTTATTCGTTTTCGTGTATTTTCCCGTTTTCTTTCACTTTTCCTTGTTTTTGTATATTTGCAGGAACTTACAGCATTTGGGACATAAAACGATGATATCATGAGTCCCCGGAGCAACGGGAGGGGTCACGCGTGATCCAGGGGGTCAAACGACCAAGATTGCCACTTTTCAGCCCCCACCCGATCGGTTGGACACAGCCAACCGATCGGGTGATGCACGCGTGCACGACCCGGACTGAAGTTGGAGCAAAGTGCAAAGTCAACCGACCGGTTCGCCGACCGGTTCATCCCAACAAAGTTCTCGGGAAGTTGGAGCTTAATTCCAACCGATCGGGTGATATCTCACCCGATCGGTTCATCTGAAGCTGAAGTTTCCCAAACGACGACCCGGTCATGCCACCCGTTCTCCTCAGCGATCGGTTGAAGCTCCCGAAGCCCGACGGCCAAAGCAACAAGCGGCTCACCCGATCGGTTGATGTTTCAACCGATCGGGTGGCCTTTTCTTCCGCTTTCACGCACCGCTGCTCATTCATTGAAGATCTGCTACCATTCCAGAAGGATTTTGGGTGATCTCTTATTTTTCTAGCGTCGGCATCGTCGTTAGCTTTCTAACGATAGGTCGCATGCCCAAATCCGATTTTTCTAGATTTTTCTGGAATTTTCTAAGCGCAGCTATGTGCTGAAACTGTCTACAGTCTGGAATTTCACTTCAACCGATCGGTTGACTTGTCAACCGACCGGGTGAGACCTGTTTCTGCGTATCTGAGCTCTCTGTTTGTTCCACCCGATCGGGTGAGTTTTCACCCGATCGGGTGGGCCTTTTTTGACAGTTTTGAACCCGACCCAAGAGAGTTTTTGAGGGGTTTTAAATAGGGTTTGGGGGCACGACTTGGAGGGGATCCTCCTCTAGTTTTTAGGGCTTTTTCAGCCCCTTTGTTGGGGGGCTTAGGGTAGGTTAGATTAGGTTTCTATTGTAATAAGTCTTGTAAAGGATTGAAGAATCAATGGCAAGATAAGTATTTCTTTTCCCATTTCATTGTTTTGTGTTATTTTTGTTTTGCTCAATGATGAATGTTTGTTTGGATTTATTGATTGCTATCATGTTCTTCATCATCGAGTAGTGTTTGATGAACCCTAATACGGGTTAGAGTAGGATTGATGCTTGGAAATTTACATTTAGCTTGGTTGCATGGCATGTGTTCGATGAAATGTGTCAATGGAGATTTCTAGCAATCTGGGTCCAATTCGTATGGCAACACACTAGATGTGTTGGGGATTGGGGTCCGGTGCTTGTCCTGTCAAGATCCGCTTCGATGTATTGCTAGAAATCACAATTGACCTATTTGGCCATTAGGGTTACGCGGGGGTGTTTCATTGTCATTGGCGGGAGAAAGACCGCTTCTGACCATCGGGCCAAGGGGGAATAAACTTGGCGGTTGACTCCCTAGCCATAGCTCACGCCCCGAGCGTTGACATCGAGTCCTCGCGCGCGGGAGCGGCTTGGACGAAGTGTTGGAAGATATCATTGTGGCCTTAATGCTCCCGGTTGCGGAAGGTGTTAATGGACACGGGAGTGCCCACCGTCCGGAACCGGGTAGGCCCAGCGTGCTTGGCGCTGACCGGAATATCGGGCCATGGACGCTAGGTACCACCTTTTGGGGCAATGTCTCACCCTGGATCAAGTCAAATGCCAAGTGTCATGAGTGCTCTAGCCCGTGTTAGCGGGGATTCACGTCGTGTCTTTTTCATTTCTTTCTTTTATTTCTACACTTCCACCCATACTATCCGCGTAGATAGCACACGACCTAGGCGAGGCTAGTAGCCACTCAAGCCATCCACCTCCCTGTGTTCGATAAACCCGCACCCTACACTAACCGTGCACTTGCGGTAAAACGACACCGCGCCCAAACCGTAAACGGGGCGCCGGTCAAGTTTTTGGCGCCGTTGCCGGGGAGGCGTTCGGTTTGATATTAGCTTAGCTTGGGTTCGTTAGACTACACATAAAAACACACAAAAAAAATTCTTTTTCTTTTTTTTAAAAAAAATATATATATTCAATAACCAAGAAATTTTTCCCCCGCCATTATATTATCTTTTTGTTATTCTCTTGTACTATTGACGCTCCTCTCTAGTTTTCTTATTTTTGTTGTCCAGGTACCTTTGATATTGCCATGTGGAGATCAGATTTCGATGCTCAGATGAGAGGCTACAATCCCTATTCATTTTTGGTTTGTGAGACTTGTGGGATGGCGGGGCACGTGTATTATGATTGCCCATATACGCTTGAGAGCCTCCCCCCACTCCAAGGCCAAACATTTTCCCACAACCTTAGCCCAAACACCTCCCACCCATTCCCTCAACCTTATACCCCTCCACTAACACAAGAAGAATCAAGCCTCGTGTCTCTCCTTGAAAGTGCCATGTTTAACCAAGGCCAAATGTTACAAAACTTGATGGTACCAATCACCGAGCCTACACCGAGGAGAGGGGATGAAGGAGAGGATATACCCACTTTCATGGTTGAGACCACCATCTCATCGGCCACCATAGACACATCTCATACCGATGCCCCAATTTTCCCACACTACCACTTGGATGACGAAGCATTTTTTGATGATGATAGTGAGGATGGGGAGATTTCTCTAGGATCTGTGGGAGAGACTTGTCATCTTTATTTGGATACCCCATATGAGTCCTATGAGAGCACCGAGGAGACCACAGAGCTTATGCATACCGGCGAGGAGGATGTGCGTGAGGACGACGACACCACGACCACATATGAGTGGTCCGCTCCACATCCACCTCCACAGCCATCTCTGTCACAGCTTCCTCCTTGGTCGGTGGTCAACCATGAGGATGTCATTCAGGACATCGGGCAGATGGTGGAGCATGAGCATATCGTCGAGGAGGATGTGCATGAGGGCTTGGATACGATGGTCCACTCCATGGAGCCCGAGCCACTTCTACCTCTACCGTCACGCTCCACTTCTTCTGCGCATGAGCATCTACTTGAGCATATTGCCCCTATTCAGGGAGATTTTCATACTCACTCTCACTCCACATTTAAGTCTCGCTTTTCACGTCCTATTCCTTTAGACTTATATATTTTTGACACACCATATCTCTCGCAGGACACATGATCGAATTCCCTTGAGGTATGTTGCGGTGTGTCACCACCTGGAGAGCAACTTCACATGGAGAGAGGGGATTTGATTGTCGCTAGTACAGAGGATAACGACCGATTCTCAGGGAGTATTCGTCATCCTTTTATTATTTTTCCATCTTATTTTGACAATTATCTCTGGGATACTTCTATTTTGGGGAAAGATTTTTTGCCATGGACTAATGCACCTCGTCCTTTGCAGGTTACAGGTGGACACCTACAAGGGATGCTTGGAGGTGCATTGCTTGGGTCCATTGGCACACGTGGCACAGCGCTTCTGGCGGAGCCACAGAAGGAGCAGTTAGAGCAGCTACCTGCCCCACTTCAGATCTTGGATCCGCCTATGCTCAGGTGTATCTTAATCCAGTAGTGTAAAAATTTACCGCTTTCTAGATTAGATTTGAATAATCTCGTCTCCTCTCATTAGCGAGGTGAGCGTATCTAGGATTTGCTTTTGCATCTTAATAACCCTTCATGTCGTGCCCTTCTATCATTTCACCCTCTTCCTCTTCCGAGGAGAATGAGCACACTGTCTCTCCTGCATTTTGATTTCTTTCTTTTCCGATTTTCCCCCTAGCATATCTCTACATCCCCATTGATCATATCATTTTGCTAGCATTGTCATGTTCAGCTTGGGGGGAAATCGACTTTTGTGTGCATGTTTTTGCGTGTCGTTGTTGTGTGTCTGTGTCTATGTGTTCTTTTGTCGTGTTTTATATCTTTTATTTTAATGTTTCTTTTTCTTTATTTCTTAATTTCGCTCATGTGTTTTTCGTGTTTTTCATTTTTTGTGTCGGTGCGTAACTCCCCCCATTTTCATTGCCCTCCCGTATTCACTACTATTGCATTGAGGACAATGCAAGTTTTAGCTTGGGGGAGTCGCACTTCGTGCGTCATTTGTCTCTTTTTCTTCGTTATTTGAGTCGTTTTTCTCCGTGTTTTTCTTTTTCTTTTTCTTTTCTTCTTTTTATCTCTTTCTCCTAGAGATGAACCCTATGATGAATTGCCACGAAAATCACACGCGCACCTTGCACAGCTTCGATAATCACGTTCACTAACCCTAGGATATCGAGTCCTCTTGCATTTCATGCATCGCGGGTCCACTTTGCTTCTATGTGAGTCGTGTGTCATGTCTAGCTTATAGTGTGCTTCTACTTTGTGATGTTGATTTATATACCTACCCTTGGTTGACCCCTAGATTATCATGCTTTGATATTGAATATGCGGTATTTGCTTCTAATGTCTGCTTCTATATGCATGCTATATATATCGTGTACTTCATTTCGCATGTGTCGGGATTCCACAACTAAGGACTAGGATAACCCATTTAGCCTATGCTCCAATTAGAGAGAATAGTTTCCTTTGCCCAAGTGTTTAGATTCCGATTTCTTTTTTGTTTTACTTGGTGCAAATCCCCTCGTCGTGTACCGTTCTCCCACTTGGGAGAGTACACATGTGTATAGCCAATATCCCAAAAATCCAAAAAAAAGAGAAGAGAAAAGAAAAACCCAAAAAAGAAAAGAAAAGAAAAATTTTGTATAACCCAAAATCCAAAAAAAATACAAATACCCAAAACCCAAAAAAAAATTCCAGTGTGAATATTTTTTCATACTTGCCGTGAATAAAGGGAAGGCGAGAATTTGCACCGAGTGATCTACTCCACATCATCTCAACCCCCATCGTTTTCGAAAATACTTGGCTTAGGAACTTTTTAGCTATTATCTAGGCTATAGTGTGGTGAATTCCTTAACCCTAGTTGTGGAGTCCCTAACGCATGATATGTTTCGATTCTCTCTCTATTCTCATGCATGCTTAAACTATATATTCACCGCTTTATTCGAATCGAATCGATATTTGGGTCTTTCTTTGGGTATGTGTATATGGAGCTTTATTGCACAATGTAGATAGTGACACCGTTTGCTAGCACACGACCACGCCCACTCGCGCTTCACTGCGTGGACCCACGACACTTATTTAGACTCGCTTTCCTAGGTTTAGTGGTGTGATTTGATGTTTGCTTGTTTGGTGTGTCGTTTTTTATTTTTGCGGCTCTGATGGACGATCTAGGGCTTAGAGTTTTCTTTTTTCTTTCTTCCTCTCTATTTTCCCCTTCCGAGCTCCTACTCTCACTCGTCTTCCTCGAGGACGAGGAAGAGTTCAGCTTGGGGGATTTTGACGTGCGTTTATATTTCATATATTCACGCACGTTTTCTTTTGTGTTTCTCCGTGTTTTTCCGCCGTCTCTTATTCGTTTTCGTGTATTTTCCCGTTTTCTTTCACTTTTCCTTGTTTTTGTATATTTGCAGGAACTTACAGCATTTGGGACATAAAACGATGATATCATGAGTCCCCGGAGCAACGGGAGGGGTCACGCGTGATCCAGGGGGTCAAACGACCAAGATTGCCACTTTTCAGCCCCCACCCGATCGGTTGGACACAGCCAACCGATCGGGTGATGCACGCGTGCACGACCCGGACTGAAGTTGGAGCAAAGTGCAAAGTCAACCGACCGGTTCGCCGACCGGTTCATCCCAACAAAGTTCTCGGGAAGTTGGAGCTTAATTCCAACCGATCGGGTGATATCTCACCCGATCGGTTCATCTGAAGCTGAAGTTTCCCAAACGACGACCCGGTCATGCCACCCGTTCTCCTCAGCGATCGGTTGAAGCTCCCGAAGCCCGACGGCCAAAGCAACAAGCGGCTCACCCGATCGGTTGATGTTTCAACCGATCGGGTGGCCTTTTCTTCCGCTTTCACGCACCGCTGCTCATTCATTGAAGATCTGCTACCATTCCAGAAGGATTTTGGGTGATCTCTTATTTTTCTAGCGTCGGCATCGTCGTTAGCTTTCTAACGATAGGTCGCATGCCCAAATCCGATTTTTCTAGATTTTTCTGGAATTTTCTAAGCGCAGCTATGTGCTGAAACTGTCTGCAGTCTGGAATTTCACTTCAACCGATCGGTTGACTTGTCAACCGACCGGGTGAGACCTGTTTCTGCGTATCTGAGCTCTCTGTTTGTTCCACCCGATCGGGTGAGTTTTCACCCGATCGGGTGGGCCTTTTTTGACAGTTTTGAACCCGACCCAAGAGAGTTTTTGAGGGGTTTTAAATAGGGTTTGGGGGCACGACTTGGAGGGGATCCTCCTCTAGTTTTTAGGGCTTTTTCAGCCCCTTTGTTGGGAGGCTTAGGGTAGGTTAGATTAGGTTTCTATTGTAATAAGTCTTGTAAAGGATTGAAGAATCAATGGCAAGATAAGTATTTCTTTTCCCATTTCATTGTTTTGTGTTATTTTTGTTTTGCTCAATGATGAATGTTTGTTTGGATTTATTGATTGCTATCATGTTCTTCATCATCGAGTAGTGTTTGATGAACCCTAATACGGGTTAGAGTAGGATTGATGCTTGGAAATTTACATTTAGCTTGGTTGCATGGCATGTGTTCGATGAAATGTGTCAATGGAGATTTCTAGCAATCTGGGTCCAATTCGTATGGCAACACACTAGATGTGTTGGGGATTGGGGTCCGGTGCTTGTCCTGTCAAGATCCGCTTCGATGTATTGCTAGAAATCACAATTGACCTATTTGGCCATTAGGGTTACGCGGGGGTGTTTCATTGTCATTGGCGGGAGAAAGACCGCTTCTGACCATCGGGCCAAGGGGGAATAAACTTGGCGGTTGACTCCCTAGCCATAGCTCACGCCCCGAGCGTTGACATCGAGTCCTCGCGTGCGGGAGCGGCTTGGACGAAGTGTTGGGAGATATCATTGTGGCCTTAATGCTCCCGGTTGCGGAAGGTGTTAATGGACACGGGAGTGCCCACCGTCCGGAACCGGGTAGGCCCAGCGTGCTTGGCGCTGACCGGAATATCGGGCCATGGACGCTAGGTACCACCTTTTGGGGCAATGTCTCACCCTGGATCAAGTCAAATGCCAAGTGTCATGAGTGCTCTAGCCCGTGTTAGCGGGGATTCACGTCGTGTCTTTTTCATTTCTTTCTTTTATTTCTACACTTCCACCCATACTATCCGCGTAGATAGCACACGACCTAGGCGAGGCTAGTAGCCACTCAAGCCATCCACCTCCCTGTGTTCGATAAACCCGCACCCTACACTAACCGTGCACTTGCGGTAAAACGACACCGCGCCCAAACCGTAAACGGGGCGCCGGTCAGCAGCGGAGCGGGGGTTGCAATGCGGAGCGGGGCGAGCGACCGGTCTGACCGAGAGGAATCCTCGGTCGAAGCGGGAACGGAGCGGAGCGATGCGGGCCAAGCTGGGTGCGGGGGCGGCCAGCGGTCGGAGCGGGGATTTTGGGGCTGTTTTCTCGGTCGTGCGGAGGAAGTTCGTCGCAACGTTGCGACGAATCGTCGCAACGTCAAATTTGAGTTTTGGAAGCGGCTAGGGTTATTTTCTTGCGAAAATAGGTCTTCCTAGAGGTTGTTTATATAGTGTAGATGGGTTGACTTGGTCTAGGGCTAAATCTAATAGGATTAGAAGTTTAAAATAATTTAAAATTTAAATCTCAACTTCTCCAACTCACCCAAGGATTTGACCTGGTCCAAATGAGCTGGAAATTGGATCAAAAATTCTTTAAAACGTTTTAAACTCAAATAAATTTTCTTTGGCCGAATTTAATATAAAAATTAATTATTAAAAATATTATAAAACTTGTTAAAAATATAAAAGTGGTCAAATGAACTCCAAAAATTATAAAATAAATATCGGGGTGATCGTGATGACGAGAGTGAGCTAACTAAGAAGACGGATCTCAATTTTGACGTCAGACGACGAAAATAAAAATAGAAACGTCTCCCGTCAAAAGTGAAAATCGCCACGTCTTATCGAATAAGTTTAAATTGTGGGAAAATTACTCGAGAAACGTCGTTCCAATTTAGTGCCACTATTTAATACTCTCAGAGACGTTCACAACGGCATATCACACTAAAGTGTTCACAAACATACAAAGTCTAAAACAAACACGTGCACGGCCAAAAGCACGTGCACGAACAACGTACGACGAAAAGTGGTCGTTACATCCTCCCCACCTTAGAATAAAGTCCGTCCTCGGACTTTCTAATATAGCTAGTCGCTCTAGTAACTACCCCAATCATGTCATAATAATTCAAACCAGGTATAGTCATTACAGGTGCTTATATAAGCACTAGGTAGTCAAACATTAATACTACCAACACGTATATATATTCACGTACGTTATACATTTATACCTATTATAGTCAGTCAACTTCATACATGTATTTCAATCATATATATAAGCATGCATCCTTTATATAACTACTACTTACACAAAACAATATTTCAGATACTCATATAAGGATCGTCTCACACTTAGCAAATACAATCATTTCTCTACATATAGGTAGCTACCTATGCACAAACGTCATGGGTATACGACCCTCTAATATTTCCTAGTACACATCCAAAGTCAAACACATTAGCATAAGTAGTCACGCCATACCATTATTAATCAAGCTTCACTATATCTAACATACATATTCACCACCACTATAGTTTCACAACATATAGTCATTCAAATGCATGCAAATAGTTTACCATATATTCACATCACATACGGTCCTATAACTATATTTACGACACGCCACACATACCATAGTCACCAATAACTATAACTAAGCACATACTTACCCGTGCATGGTGCACACCCATACACGCTAACATTTCATTCACGTATACCAATCATATCATTATATAACTACCACACCTACACACCTAGTTTTAATTAGTACACATACGTTCACACTAGTTTTAATTAGTACACATACGTCCACACAGGCAAGTCCTTAGTAAATAACTATACCACAAGACCAACACCTATAACTATATACTGGTGTAGCGACCCACAATCATGTGTGTAACACAACCAGGCACAAACGCTCCTATCACTATACATACATCAAACATCGCTATATTCAAACTTCAGACATACATTCAATGTACTTAGAGTATACCCACTCGAGCTTGAGTGAGACTCAATACATATATCAGAATATTCTATATACGTAACACGACATTTATACCTATACCGATACCACTCCCATATATATACATCTACCAATACAACCATATACATTCCATAAATCAATCACACTTAATATTTAGTCAGGCAATACTCACATAGTTAAATCAATTTATATACCATACTAGTAACCTTACAGACATCAGCACCCACATATTTATAATACCCTCCCTAGTACAAACATTCACCGTATAGTCACACATAAGTAATGTACATATTCATACCATAGCCTACTACCTATAATTAGTATACTAACACATCCACACGTACACAATTTAGATGTGCAATAGTCGTGTATCCCTCACGGTATGCACGCATGCAACATCCCGTAAAAGCAAGCAATACCAATCAAAATTATAATCTACTATCATAGGCATATCACCTATATACTCATGCAACGAAACATAACTTCCTACGTCCAAGCACAATATATATCTACCTGCGAGCACATACTCACACGTACTAGCATATGGGTCACTCAATAGGCCTACTTACGTAACTATACATATGCTTATTATTATCACACCTAACATACACATAGCTTTACCAATCATTTTATTTCAACCATTACAAGTATCTCTAACTACATACACAACATTAGACATTTCAACGCTAACTCTTATATACACAGGCATCCCTAGTATGGTATAGCTAACAACATACAAATCTATAAATAATAACACACAAATAACTTTATAATATCACGAATAACTCCAAGTACGTATATATCACACAATAGGCAAACATTAATATATTATGGGGTTATACTCATTCAAGCTCACGTACATAACTTGGGTATGTGCACTACGACTACCTCACTAGGTCCAAGGGTCTACAAACAACTTAGAGTTGACACAGACATTGACGAGCACTAAAGCCTAAACAATTTAGAGAGAGGTCGAGGTCAAAAGCGTGACGAGGGAAGGATCGATAAGCACGAGCTCAGATAGGACGAATACGAGGAGACGGTTTGGTTCGACGAAACATTGACTCAATGGTGATGTTTAGGTTGAGGGAAAGGGAGATGTAGTGATGCTTAAGTAGGATACAGAAAAGAAAATAGGGTAAATAGCATGAGCTAAAATACGCAAAATTCAAAACTGTTGTACTTTAAAAAAATTGGAATTCCTCATCTGTATAAAATATTTGAAGATCGATAAAGCGAGTTGAAATAAGTTTGAGTCGAATATTCATAATAAGAGAAAATGTTTTATTGGTTTATATAAAATCATTGTAAAAGGAAGTAAAATCATTTACACGAATATTAAGGACGAGGTTTTAGAAATCTTATACGTCAGTAATTTAATATAATGTTGTCAAAAGTTTTTTGAAAGTCAAAGGATGAAATCAAGTAACGGAAAAGTGTAAACTCATGTTGAATGCTTTCAAAACTTTTAGGCTATGGAAAATTCAATATTGAAACTTCTTTTAGAGAAATCAGGCTTTGTCAAAAATAAAACTGGTTACACTAAGCTCTTAGCGTACAAGCACAACGAGCCTGGTACGGGTATAAAAATAATTGAAATTCAATTTGGTTTAGAAATTTTTTCTAAAAGCATGTATGGTGAGCGGAAAGAAAATAATAATGACTCAGTATAAGAATTATCAAGATCGAATAGCAAGTCTTTAAAATCAAGTCATGGAGGGTCTAAATCAGGAAGTGGTTATGAAAATAGTAATTTTGCAAAAATCTGAAATAGCGAGAACGACCAACTTGCTGAAAGCGGAAATTCCATGTGTCTTGAAAGTATATTAAGGTAAACACGACGTATCATTCGTATAACACAAATAAGACGGAAAATTATAAATCGAATTGGGCAAAGCAAAAGTACGGTTCAGAATAAAATTAATATATGAAGGGACAACGCATTTACATAAGTACGAAAAAATATAGGCTGAAAAAGTATTATAAACTATTATCCAAAAATTTTGACAAAAGTTTAAAAAGAATTAAATCAACGAGGAGTACAAAGTTAAGTATATTTATATAAAATTTTTGAACAAATTTAAACTTAGGGAAAGAGGAAATCGAAAAATACTTTCAGAAGGTTCAGGTTTGTAATGGAGAGGTTCGAAGATTGACGACGATCGTCATGAGGTGATCTCGTGAATCGAGGCAAGGAAATGGCCGGATGATCAAATCATACATACGCCTAGGATATGAATCAGGAAAGTCTACGGAAACTCCTACGGTCGACCAACTAAAGATTAAGAACTAAGCGCTAAGACTTTCTAAGGAGCTAGACGGTAATGAAATGCGTTCAGCTTGGTCCGAAATCGATGAACCAAAACGAACGACAAAAGGAAATTTTAGAGGTCTAATATGGTCAGGGTTAGACAAGAACCCCTAAGGTAACTCCTATGACGATCAAATCAATTGCTGGAAGGGGGTCTAACTATCAATCAGGTGACTCTAAATAGCAAGCACAGACGTCTAACTAAGTCTTCTTACCACCTAATGTCATAAGAAACGACTAGACTCAGGGCTTCTGACTCGGATGTTGCAATTTATTTAATGGACATTCTGTTATTATCGTTGTTCCGTTAATCCGCAATTGCAAGACTGGACCTGCATGGGCCACCAACAAAACCTGTCACGCCCCGCTTCCCAAAAATATGGAGGCGAAGCGTGAGAAGGTCCGCTCAGACTTGAAGCTGCAAAGCTACAAGTCCGATAAGCGTCAATCAAATTTAAAACTCCAGGTCCTTGCAACGCGGACGAAACAAGATAATAATAATGAAATGAGACAAAAGAATAATCTCAGAATATCCATAAATATAAATTCCAACATCGCAGAAAAGCCACCAGGCTGAAATAAAAGAGAGTCTAAAGGCCCAACATGGCCAACAAAAGTACAACGTACAAAACAACGGTGCTACGCACCGACAACTAACAACAAACCTAAAACAAAAGAAAGCTCAGTAAAAGTCACCAAGAAAGATCACTGACATCCACAAGACTCCTCCTAGGCAGACATGGACTCAGGCTCAACGTCAGCAACTCATCACGTACACAGCAACGGTCTCTGGCTCAGGTCTAACATGTGACACCCAAAAGAGCAAGGGGCACATGTCAGCAAGTCTACAAGAGACTTGTGCAAGGAAACTGGAAGTATGCAAAAGTAAAGCAACCTAGCAGTTCTAGCATGAATGCAATGACATGGCAGTTAAAGTATGAGTGCAACAGGTAAAGTAAAGTAAAGTAAAGTAAAGTAAAGTACGAGCATGGCATGGCATGAATCATTCACAAGACAAGTACAAGACAGGTAAGGTAAGCACCTCGTGCACAGAGATTCCGTCTTTTGGCTAGAGTGACTGATCGGGCCAACTCCTAAGCTCAAGTGACCGTTTATCCCTACCCCTCCACGTGTATCGGGCATTGGTTTTCAGCCAACACATGAGGCCCGCTTCTGGACCACGAGCCAGGTAGTGTTTTAAACAAGTATGGCGTAGGGGTGCACCTAGCCGGAAACACGGAAACACGGATTGTACAAGTATTTTGTAGCGTGTGCTACGATGCAACAATCAATTTGGATGACATGTAAGATGCAATGCATGGCAGTTAAAAGTGCGTACAGATAGGGAAAGTAAACGTGACAGTTTAGTATGCATGATTAACAAGTTTAAAGGGTTGGATCTAGCTTCGGTGTCAAGCTAGATCAATTAGGTGACCGATCTAGTTTCGTTGTCAAACTAGATCAAGTAGGAGTCTAGCCAGCTATCATTTCACTGACTAGTCTCTTTTACGCTAGGAACAAGGAAGTGGCCTAAAAACATGGCCCTACACAAGAGTTGGCAAGTTTCACTTGCCTGCAAGTACGACGTCTGAGAAACACCGTCCAAGAGAGTCCAAAATCACAATAACCCTACGTGCACAAGTCCACCGGCCTAAAGTCCATATTATTAATCTTGATTAGTGAATTTAAAACATTTAAAATACTTTAAAAATACTGATTTTAGTCTTGATTAGCATGCATTTGGGTTGGGGGTCCTAGGGGTGCAAAGCGTTACCTCAACACGACGCGAAAGCTACACCGGCGTCGGGTAGCGACGCCGGGGGTTGGAATAAGAGAACGCGCTCCAAGTCCTGATTCCAAATTAGTTTCCTCGCTGGAAAGTTCAGAGCATCAACCGGAGCAACGGTTCCAGATTCCAAAGCTAGCACGTGCGACGACGGGCTACGACGTGTCGCAACGTCGTACGCGGCAAATCGTCGGAGAGAAAACACCTAGGTGGGGCCCACAGTAGTCCTAGGGACCTTTGGGGGACCCACAATACCTCTGGAGAACTTGGGGGGCCCACGGTGGCAAGTGGTGCGACGGTTGCGGGGTTGCGACGAGTGGATCTCGGTCGTACACAGCCAATGCGGGGAAATCTCTCGGTCGGGCTCATGCGGCGGGGCTGTGCAGTGCTTGCGGAGATGCGGTCGTCGGTCACAGCGGCCGCTGCGAGGGGATCCTTCGGTCAGACACTGCAGATGCGAGGGAGCGGGCGCTGCAACGCTGCGGGGGTTGCAACGGAGCGGGGGAGTGGGCGATGCGGGCGCTTGGGTCGGTCAGACACAGCGGGCGGGTCAGTCGGGCGCTTGGGCTGCAGCGGAACGGGGGTTGCGATGCGGAGCGGGGCGAGCGACCGGTCTGACCGAGAGGAATCCTCGGTCGGAGCGGGAACGGAGCGGAGCGATGCGGGCCAAGCTGGGTGCGGGGGCGGCCAGCGGTCAGAGCGGGGATTTTGGGGCTGTTTTCTCGGTCGTGCGGAGGAAGTTCGTCGCAACGTTGCGACGATTCGTCGCAACGTCAAATTTGAGTTTTGGAAGCGGCTAGGGTTATTTTCTTGCGAAAATAGGTCTTCCTAGAGGTTGTTTATATAGTGTAGATGGGTTGACTTGGTCTAGGGCTAAATCTAATAGGATTAGAAGTTTAAAATAATTTAAAATTTAAATCTCAACTTCTCCAACTCACCCAAGGATTTGACCTGGTCCAAATGAGCTGGAAATTGGCTCAAAAATTCTTTAAAACGTTTTAAACTCAAATAAATTTTCTTTGGCCGAATTTAATATAAAAATTAATTATTAAAAATATTATAAAACTTGTTAAAAATATAAAAGTGGTCAAATGAACTCCAAAAATTATAAAATAAATATCGGGGTGATCATGATGACGAGAGTGAGCTAACTAAGAAGACGGATCTCAATTTTGACGTCGGACGACGAAACTAAAAATAGAAACGTCTCCCGTCAAAAGTGAAAATCGCCACGTCTCATCGAATAAGTTTAAATTGTGGGAAAACGACTCGAGAAACGTCGTTCCAATTTAGTGCCACTATTTAATACTCTCAGAGACGTTCACAACGGCATATCGCACTAAAGTGTTCACAAACATACAAAGTCTAAAACAAACACGTGCACGGCCAAAAGCACGTGCACGAACAACGTACGACGAAAAATGGTCGTTACAATAGATATTAAGGCTTCTGGCATTAGAAAGATAGGAATTTAAAACATGAGAATTTTGGCCAAAGTTAGGAATTCCTTTTGTTTTTCTTTTCTTCTTATTGTATAAACATCTGAGAATAAATCCTCATTTATAGATGAGAAATCCTAAGAAAAAGAATTACTAAAATACACCTTTCAGTGGCTAGAAAAGGACCAGTTTTTTACCAACGGCTAGTTGATTAGTCGGCTAAAAAACATCGTTGGTCAACTAATAGTTTAGGTGAAAGAACTGCATGCCAGACTGTATTAATTGACTAGTATGATCTACAATTCGAGTAGTGTCTTCATTAGTCAACTAGTGGACTTTGTTAGTAGACTAATCTGAGCCGTGACTCGGAACAGCCAATGTATTAGTCGACTGATAATGTTGTTGGTTAACTAATGGTTGTCCTAACACTGGGCTGAGATACTTTGACATGCTAGTCGATTGGATCCCTATATTGGTCGACTAATAGTCTTCTAAAACCATAGTTTTAAAATGAAACCTAGTGTTTTTGTTAAGGTAATGTTTGAATTAATTCTAAGTCTTCTCCTAAGATTTCATGTGTGTGTATGTACATCTTCTAGGCTTCACAATAGTTCTAAGACAATAAACATAAAATTACATCAATTAATATATTTCACAATCATAAACTTGATTGATGTTCTCTTTTGCTCCATGTCCTTTGTCATAGAAATCGTCATTCGTTCTTATTGCATTGACACCTTGTACTTTACTTCCTAGTGATTTTCTAACAGCTCCATAAAACATATTAGTGCAAGCATAATGTTTGATCATCATCAAAAGATGTAATGGTGATGAGAATCTATCATATGAAGTGTTGACTTGGAGTATAACACGTCTTTGAAAAATCAAAACCACAATCCATGTGATTCAAGTGGATTATGTCAAAATCTTTTCGAGATGGTCCTGCCTGCATTCTCTCTCTCTCTCTCTCTCTCTCTCTCTCTCTCTCTCTCTCTCTCTCTCTCTCCTTTCTATTTATCTCATCTCAACATCATCTACATCTGCTGTCATGGCATCATACTACCTTTCATTAGCCCTGTGCTTGGCCGATACCATTGTGACGGATTGCCTACTTCCACACTCTCCTTTCTATCTATCTCATCTCAACGTCATCTACCTCTAATATCACGGCCTCCTGCTACCTTTCATTAGCCACGTGCCTGACTGATACCATTGCGATGAATTGACGTCGATGTTGCAGTGCCCTCCTCAGCATCGTGGCCTCCTGCTGCCCTCCATCAGACTCCACATCATTATTGACAATGTCATTATTATTTTCTATGTTGACGGTAACCATTGTCACTGCCATCATATCCCGTTGCTCGCCGCTGTGCCTGACACCACACCTTTATCTCCTTTAATCCCGTCTAGTCGTCGATGCCCTTGCCAACGTCAACAATAACCCCGCCACCATCGTGCCTACCTACCGCTACTCCACAGTGACACCCACATTAATGTCGTCATCCCACATCCCCCCAACCCACTTGTACCTCGAGTGAACAGTAAAAAAGCATTATTACTGTTCACCTCAGTTAATAATCTTAAAATGTATTTACAATTTTAAACAGGGTTGGAATAATATTTTTGGTGTTATGAATCAACTAATGAGGGGGGAGCCCTCATGTCTTTATTTATAGCCAAAAGGGGAGAATACAAAGTGGGCTTACACATATATGGGCCCAATACTAGGTTGGCCCAGTAACTCAACCAACCCAGTAAATAACCGTTCATAACACTCCCCCTTATCCAGCCATAGGTGTGGACCCTGCTCATGAATACTTCGAGATTCTGAGCCTGTATGGGTCTCACATGGGGTGGATACTTCAGGATCCTGAGTTGGTGAGATTTGCCTCGTTAAAACCTTTGGCTATGGAAAACCCAGTGGGAAAAACCATAGTTAAGGGAAAAGAGTACAAACTCTGCCGAACTCCCCCTGATCTGTACAAGCTCTCAAGCTTTCAGATCTCTTAGGCGTCTCATTCCAATCCTATGTACAAGTTTTCTAAAAGTAGCAGTAGGTAGGGCTTTAGTGAACAAATCTACCAAATTGTCACATGACTGCACTTGTCTGATGTCGATCTTGCCATCTCTCTGTAGCTCGTGCGTCCAGAAGAACTTTGGTGAAATGTGTTTTGTTCTGTCGCCTTTGATGAAGCCACCTCGTAGTTGAGCTATGCAAGCAGCGTTGTCCTCGAACATGGTCGTGGGCTCGAGGTCTCCAGTCTTCAGTCCAGTCGTAGACAGGATGTGGTGGACAACTGAGCGTAGCCATACGCATTCTCTGCTTGCTTCATGGATGGCAATGATCTCTGAGTGATTGGATGAGGTCGCCGTCAAGGTGTGCTTGATGGATCTCCAGGAAATGGCTGTCCCTCCGTAGGTAAACATGTACCCAGTCTGTGATTTTTCCTTGTGGGGATCAGACAAGTAACCTGCATCAGCATAACCTGCAAGTGTAGAGGATGTTCCATTTTTGTAGAAGAGTCCCAAATCTGCAGACCCTTGGAGGTAGCGTAGAAGGTGCTTTACTCCGGTCCAGTGGCGCTGTGTAGGCACTGCACTGTATCTGGCTAGCAAATTTACTGCAAACGATATATCTGGACGCGTGCAGTTTGCCAGATATAGTAGTGCTCCAATGGCACTCAGATAAGGAACTTCCGGACCAAGTATGTCCTCCCCCTCTTCCAGCGGCCGGAAGGGGTCTTTATGTGCATCCAACGATCGTACCACCATAGGTGTACTCAGTGGATGACAATGGTCCATATGGAATCTTTGTAACATTTTCTTCGTATATGTGGTTTGGTGTAATAGGATTCCATCCTTTTGATGTTCAATCTGTAAGCCAAGGCAGAATTTCGTTTTGCCTAGGTCTTTCATTTCAAATTCTTTTGTTAGGCTTACAGATATCTCAGTGATCTCTTCAGGAGATCCTATGAGATTCAGATCGTCTACGTAGACAGCTATTATCACGAATCATTTTCCCTTTGTTCTTATGAAGATACAAGGGCAGACTTCATTGTTCGTGAATCCTTGTTGAACAAGGAACTCACTGAGTCTGTTATACCACATTCTTCCTGATTGTTTGAGACCATACAATGATCTTTGTAGCTTAACAGAATAGACGTCCTGAGGTCTATCATTTAGTTCAGCAGACATGGAAAAGCCATCAGGAAGTTTCATGTATATCTCTTTGTCGAGATTACCATAAAGATATGCAGTCACAACATCCATTAGCTGCATATCTAGGCCTTCCTTTACTGTTAAGCTTATCAGGAATCTGAAGCTGATCGCATCCATGACCGGAGAATATGTTTCGTCATAGTCTATGCCCGGTCTTTGGGAAAATCCTTGTGCTACAAGTCTAGCTTTGTAGCGTGCGATCTCATTATTTTCGTTTCTTTTTCTGACGAATACCCATTTGTATCCCACAGGTTTGACACCAGTAGGTGTCTGGACTATTTGCCCAAAGACTTTTCGTTTCTGAAGCGAGTCCAGCTCGGCTTCTATTGCCTGATTCCACTTTGGCCAATCGTCTCTACGTTTGCATTCAGCAACGGAGTGTGGTTCGTAATCATCGTCGCTTCCGGCGACGTGAATGACAATGTGAAACGCGAAGTCATCGTCGACGACTATACTCTTTCTGTCTAATACCTCCCCTGTACGTACATAATTTAATGATATTTCAATTTCTCCCGGCAGTTCCTCTGCAGTGGATTCCGGGAGGGGAGAGGGTATGGACACGAGCTCGTTTCTCTGTAGGGGTATCGTCCCAAGGTCTCCGGATATTTTTCTTTTTCTTGGATTTTTATACTTGGAGCCTGGTGGTCTGCCTCTTTTCTGTTGAGGTGCAGCCACTTCTGCTGCTGGTGGATTGCATCCATCCTTTGGGATGTCAATCCTAGCTGGAGTATTTGCAGCAGGGATGTGTGATCTGACAATCTTCTGGTTGTCAGTAAACGAGTTCGGTAATCTATGGACTATGTCCTGAATGTGTAAGATCTTCCAGATCTCATCATCGCATTGTTTTGTTACCGGATCGTAGTGGGTCAAGCTTTTTGTATCCCACGTTAACATTTGCTTTGCACTAGACTTTTCTATGTCTAGGCCCATTTTGGGGAAATACGTCTCATCAAAATCACAGTCTTCAAGACGTGCCTTGAAAGCGTCCCCCGTTTGGGGTTCTAGGTATCTTATGATGGAGGGTGAGTCAAACCCTACATAAATACCTAGGCGACGTTGTGGACCCATCTTGGTCCTCTGTGGTGGTGCAATGGGGATATAAACTGCGCAGCCGAAGATTCTCAAGTGAGAGATGTTCGGCGGCGTTCCATATGCAAGTTGCATTGGAGATAGACTCTGACATCCCGAGGGTCTTATTTTTATTAGTGATGTAGCATGCAGAATTGCATGTCCCCATGCATCCACTGGCAACTGGGATTTCATTAGCAATGGACGTGTGATCCATTGGAGTCTTTTAATTAGCGACTCGGCTAACCCATTCTGGGTGTGAACATGCGGCACTGGATGTTCGATTTCTATTCCCGTTGCCTGGCAATATTCTTGAAATGACTGAGAGGTAAATTCCTCCGCATTATCCAGACGTATTTTCTTAATTTGGTTGTCTGGAAAATGCGCCCGCAACTTTATTATTTGTGCCAAGAGCTCTGGGAAAGCCAAGTTGCGGGTTGAAAGTAGACATACATACGAGTATTTTGAAGATGCATCAATCAGTACCATAAAGTACCGAAAGGGCCCACTAGTGGGGTGGATAGGTCCACATATGTCTCCATGTATTCTTTCAAGGAAGCTAGGAGACTCAATGTCCACTTTAAGTGGTGATGGCCTTGTTATTAATTTTCCCTTAAAACAGGGTACACAAGGGAATTCTCCCTTCTGAAGAATATTCTGGTTCTTCAGGTTATGCCCGTGGGATTGTGATATAATGCGGTGCATCATCACAGATCCGGGGTGGCCAAGTCTATCGTGCCAAAGTAAGAATTTGGCCTATGTCGGACACTTCAGGTGTTCCGTTAGGTTTGCTTCCTCTCTCCGAATTTTTGTATGGTAGAGGCCTGATGAGAGGCTCTCAAAACGTTCAAGTATGGATTTAACTCCGTTGTCTTGAGACGTTACATACAGTAATTCATTTTCTTTAACATTTGCTGTTTCCAAGTGGAATCCGTTAAGACGGATATCTTTGAAACATAATAAGTTTCTCTTGGAATTCAGAGAGTAAAGTGCATCTTTTATTTTTATTTGTGTTCCATTGGGAAGCAACAAGGTTGCATTCCCAGAACATTCAATTATGTCCGATGGCCCTGAAATTGTGTTTACAGGGCTCTTATACGGAATAATGCTATGGAAATAGCATTTGTGTTGAAGGATCGTATGTGTCGACGCGCTGTCTACTAAGCAGTCATGAGAGCATCCCATCTAAAAAGATGAGTAAACATTTGCATTTCAAAAAACTAAATTTTATTCAACAGAATTCAGATAACATAAAAGCTCTCATAAAATGGATTGTTCATACAATAAAATGCTAAGATAAATGAAAACAGGCTAATCAAGCATATCATCTGACTCGAAGTCTTTGGCTGTGAACTTGACTTCATTATTCGCAGCCACCAGGTTTGATTCAGCATTCTTTTTCTTGCTTTGTTTATAAATCTCCTGGAGATGCACTGGGGTCCTGCACACTCTGGACCAGTGGCCTGTCATGTCACAGCTGTGACACTGGTCTTCCCGGTCACTCTTGGGTGGGGGTGCATTATTTTTCTTGTTATCATTCCTGCGCCAGGTGAACTTGCGCTTCCCTTCATTCTTGCGCTGCTGTGGTGGGCCCTTGGCTCTTTTTTGTTGTCCCCCTTTCTGTGGTCTTTCTTTTCTTTTATTATCCCTCTTTTTTTTGAAGGAAGAGGTATGGTGAGCTTCTGGTAGGGGGCAGTGCCGGGAGGGCGCATATTGTGAGTGGCGAGAAGAAGCTCTCTGTTTTGCTCGGTCATGAGAAGACATGACAGCAGCTCTGAATACTTGGTGAACTTACGTTCACGGTATTGCTGCATGAGTATCGCGTCCTTTTCATGGAAAGACGTATACGTCTTTTCCAGCATGCGATCTTCTGAGACTTTTTCACCACACAACTTCAGGCGTGAGGTGATGCTAAAAAGTGCTGAGTTGTACTCAGCAATGGACTTAAAGTCCTGCAGTCTCAGGTTCTCCCACTCGTATCTCGCCCTTGGGAGTATAACATCTCGCTGATGTTTATACATATCCTCAAGGGCGGTCCATAGCTCAAGTGGATCTTCGACCGTAAGGTACTCAGCCTTTAAGGTCTTGTCCACATGGCGGCGAATATAGATGATGGCTTGCGCCTTCTCTATATCGCTAACATTTTCTTTTTCAGTCACATCAGTGATGAGGGACTTGGCCCGCAGGTGAAACTTAGCTGCCAGCTTAGATAGTTTCTACCTGATGCATCCAGCACTTCAAAGTCAACGCTTGCAATTTTAGCCATTTATCTAGCAGAGCACAAACATGC
>CM061133.1:140368414-140384224 GCA_030789695.1 Scilla litardierei | reverse complement strand
CGGATAGATCACTGTGTCTTCGTCTTACCTTAGGGTAATGGTGATCTCATAGTCATTCGACTTGGTGAAGTCGGAGACGAGACACAGGTGCTCATTGGGGAATGAGTTCACTGAACGACCAAGTTAGAGTTGTTAAATGGTTAACTTTAATAATCTGTCTTTAATAACTCTAGGGTGATGATAGGTTAGTTGATCCTTAAGACCTGAAGTCATCTGTACCAACCTGTGAGCGAACGGTGTAGCTTAGACCCATGATCTAGCTTCGAGGACAAGTCCTGATGAAAGATCTTAGGTTGGGTTGCACCTGAAGCTCTCGAGGTAAGTAAGTGACTAAGATGGGATTCGTCACTTCCATTAAAGGGAAGTTAGTGTTACAGGCTCAGTACGGTCTTTATGTTAATCCTCGGCCGGGGTACGTTGCAAGTAGTACAACGTGTATACAATAAAGACCGCCGTATACTGACCAATGTTGTCTAATAGGGTTGACAGAAAACCATACCCTAGGCCAACAATAACACAGTCTTGACGAAGGGATTTTAGCTAACGGCATTCATCACTGACACAGCCAATGCAAACCCTATGATACTTTTGTCAAAGGGTCGATCACGTTATGATGACTCTGAAACAGGGACGACAGCTACTGCTCGTAGTGACCGTCGTCTAGGGGTTTCGAGCCCCAACCTGTAGTAAGGTCAGGCTGTAGGGTCTCACACCGAGTAGTGTTCGTGTCTTAGTAATAGGAATATAGAATAGAGAGAAATATCATTTGTTGATATTGAATATTCACAAAGCGGTTGTGAATATTAGTCGCATTAAGCAAAAGGGACAAAACGTTGCATTAGATGCAAACTTTGACTAAACGTGTTGTAAATTGGTTACGACGGATTTAGTAGGAACAAACAAGTTGGAAAGGGTTACCTGGATGACGGGATCGTCCCGGTCTAAACACAGGTTCAAACCGCGTCTAAATCGGAGCTCAAACGAGCCCAGAAACAGACCGCTGTCGCCCAGAAACAGAGCACTGCCGAACTCGGTCAATGCTCGAAGAAGTTGCGCTGCCATCGCCATCAAGCAGACCGCCGTCGTTCAGAAGCTCGCTGTCGAAGAAGCCGCCGCCGTTGTTGCTAAGTTGATCGCCGGAGTAACCATTGAAGTCGGAGACAGCTACATTAAAACGTTGCTGACGTGGGCGGAGCGAAATCAACGGCGGAGATTTTACATGGAGGCCGCTTGATCACGTGAGGAGAGAACGAATCGCAAAACCGCATGCTGACGTGGCTTGGGGAAATTTATTAGAGTTGCTTTGCGTACAGGCCTCTGAATTAAAAGAATTGAACTGCTTTACTATGCACACCGACAGCCAATTTAAAAGGAGTTGTTGAGCGCACACACCAGCCAGTTTATAAGGATTTGAACTGAATTGCTTTACGCACAGACCAGTGCATAACTTGACATCCAGGAGTCGGATTGAGACACCGTTTGCGTCAGATTGGAGCTGACGATGTGCTGATTGACAGAAACGCCTACACGGACACAAACTGAGCATTTCTAAACCCTTAAACTCATTTATTTGTGTCTTAGTGTAACGTTCTCTGTAGGGGAAACTTTACCTATTTTTTTGTGTGACTATTTTGGGACTTGTCTAGTTGGGACTAGACAAGTGGGACCCAGCTAGTTTGGGACTAGCTGGTAGAAAGCTTTACTAGGATTGATAGTGAGAGAAAACACTGTGTGTGGGGTACTGAGAGCCTGGCGAGTGTAGAGACGTAGAGGGTGCTCTGAGCGTGCTCTAACTTGTGGTTTTGTACCTATTGCACTATTCAATACTAGTTCTGCTTTGGGGGCTGGAGTAGGTCGTTGGGACGACCGAACCAGGGTAAATCTGATGTGTACTCTGTGTCTGCTTTTTATTTACCATGTTGCTGCTATAACTGCGTGTGCTTATTCGTGGGTTGCACGAATTATTTTTATAAGCCTATTCCCCCCCCCCCCTCTAGGCTAGGATCCAGATCCAACAAGTGGTATCAAAGCCAGTTTAGTAGATCTAGCCTAGTTTGACCATGGACCACATTGATAGTGCTTTTGCTGAGGGTCAGTCTATTTCCCGACCACCTAGATTTAATGGAGTAGACTATGCTTATTGGAAAAATCGTATGAGAATCTACTTGATTTCTATTGATTATAAAGCTTGGCAAATTGTTGAAAAAGGCTATAAATCACCTGTTATTAAAATTGAAAACACTGAGATGCTTAAACCTGATGATAAATGGGATGATAATGATTGGAAGCTTTATTCTCTTAATGCTAAAGCTATGAATGCTCTCATTTGTGCATTAGATAAATCTGAATTCAATCTCATCTCACATTGTTTAACTGCGCAGGAAATATGGCATACTTTGGAGGTGACGCATGAGGGAACGTCACAGGTGAAGGAGTCTAGACTTGCACTTCTGAGCACGGAATACGAGTGATTTCGCATGCTACCATCAGAGACCATATCAGAAATGTTTGCGAGGTTCACCAACATTGTCTACAAGTCTAGTTCGCTCGGTAAGCCATATTCTAGCCTTGAGCAGGTGAGAAAGATATTAAGAGCACTGCCAAGCTCTTTCAGGCCTAAAGTTACTGCCATCCAAGAAGCGAAGGATCTATCACAGATGAGGGTGGAGGACTTGATAGGTAATCTAATGTCCCACGAGCTTGAATTGCAAAACGTGGATAAAAGGGAGAAACCTGAGGAGAAGGAGAAAGCTACCAAGCCACTTGCTCTGAAAGCTGACGAAAGTGAAGATGATGATGATGACATAGCGCTAATGGTCAGAAACTTCAGAAAGTATGTCCAGACCAAGCAAGGAAGAACAGAAATGGCACCCAGGTTTAATCGCTCTAACTTTTTTCAGTCTTCTAAGCAAACTTATGATCAGAATGCTACTAATAGAATGACTTGTTTTAAATGCAAGAAAAGAGGACATCGAATGAGGGATTGCCCACATGAGACAGCTCAGGTAGCTAAAGAAAAGGGAAAATCCAAGGTGCTAACTTGGGATATGGACAGCGAAGCTGAGAGTGAGGAGGAAGAACATGAAGCCCACTCATGCATGGCATTGATGGGAATACACGATGAGGTAATTTCTGGTAGTAAAACTGAACTCCTTACTCTTTGTAAAGAAATGCAAGATAAAATAGTAGAGCTTGAATCCACTATAGATGATTATCAAAATGAGAACTTTGAAATGCAACAATCTGAATATGAAATGTCTAAAGAGATTGAAAAACTCAAAATTGATATTGTTGCTCGTGACTCTACTATTGACACTTTGAAAAAGGAAAAGTCCAGTTTTAATGATGAAGCACCTTGCCTCTCTTGTCCTTCCTTGATGAATAATATTAGCATGCTTAAACTTGATTTGATTAAGCTCGAAACTGAAAAAGACTATGTGATTAGAGAGCTTAATGATAAATTTTGCATGTTGGATAATGATTTTAAAAGAAAAATGATTGAATTTGAAAAGAAGGAAGAGGAAAACAAGAGAGCTTTTATAAGTAAATGCACATTGCTTGTGGAAGAAAATAAATTGTTGAAATCCAAAGTCTCTAATCTTGAATTGGCCATTAAGAAATTCTCTATGGGAAAACAATCGTTGGATACTATTTTAGAGAATCAACTATATGGCAATAACAGAAGAGGACTTGGATTTGGTTTGAAAAATGTCGAAAAGCCAAAATTCAAGAAATTCCACAATGCACCCTCTATTGCAAAGAACAAATATGCAAAGTGCTTTACTTGTGATAGTGTAGGCCACACTTCATATTATTGTAAATTTAGGAACACAAATATCAAGTTTAAACAAGTGTGGGTTCCTAAAACTATATTGGCTAACACTAGTGGACCTTGTTGGATTCCAAGGTCACACTTAACACCTTTCATGTAGGTGTGATGGAGTTTTGGCGAGGAGCGTTAAATTCAATGTCTCATTCTTTTAGCTCCTTCGTCAAAAAGCGACGAGAAGGTATAATTTTTATCCCTCTTTGCATTTCATTGCATACCTTCATAGATTTGTTTGTGTGCTTGATTTATTTTGATTTGTGTGCTTGCATGCATGATTTTTTAAATGTTTTTATTTCTGAAAAAAATATGAAAACCCAAAAATCAAAAAAAATTGTGCTTATTGATTATCCTCTTATGAATCTCTTAAGTGGTATTGTATGAATGATCAATCTATCCCTTGTAGAAGTCAATTCATTATTGTTGTAGCTACATGAACATGATGTTATTCTTTTTAGTAGCCATGACATGTCTCATAAGTTTTAAACTTGACTTCTACACCTACATTTGCACTTTCACGATATTTGACTTTTTAGTACTTTTGGAGATTCTTTTGAAGAATAATGGAAAGTGAATGTAGGAATGATTAATTTCTGAAATTTTCTAAGGGATATGAAGTGTTTAGCCATGAATAAAAATTGAGCACAAAAGAATTGCAAATGAAAAAAAAATATGAAAATTGCTCCGTATGAAAAATGGATACACTTCATGGCTAATACACAACCCACGAGTATCCAACTTGTGCTACATGGGTAATCATTAGCGTTGGTGTATATAACTCGTCAAGCAATGCCACCCCACATTTAAAAGTCCTTTTAGGCCATGTTTTGGGGTTCGGTAACTTGAACTCATCTTTGATGAGGTGGGAAAAATCAATCCTAGTGATATTCATGAAAATTGGAAAATGTGGATTGATTTGGTTGATTTTCTAAAATTGAATCTCCTCTTAGTACTTTATTGTTTATATCATTACACTTACACAAAGGTGGAGAAGTCTTGTTATGAAATTCCATGAGCTTGAATTGTCTATTCCTTGGAAAACTCATGCAAATTGCACGCTACATTTAATAATGGTTTATTTTTGCATGGAATATTTTTGTGACTTCATTAATCCACTTTTGGTGATTACAAAGGGGGAGAAAGAAAAGAAAGATTTGTCGGTATTATTTGCTGAAGGGGGAGCATGAATGTTGAAGGGGGAGCATGGGAAAATACTTGAATATATGTTGAAGGGGGAGCTTAAGAGAAGGGGGAGCATGATTTTATATTTACTATTTGTTGCGCATGCTTTGTAATGTTTGAATGACTCATCCATACATCATATATCATTACACCCTTCAACACACTTCACACACCCATACTTATTGCTCAAATCTTTTATGGGTTTGTCATCACCAAAAGGGGGAGATTGTTGGAAGCAACGATCTAGGCTCTTGGTTTGATGATGACAAACGTGTCGTTATATCTAACGTGTGTGCTTAGTGTGTTTCAGGCTTGGCGAAACAATATACTTTCACTATTTGGCGGAATTGCTATTCGTATAGCATATTGGGAGAAAGGGAGTGTGTGCACAAAGAAGTTTGACTTGGTCAATGGAGAGCAAAGTTGGACTTGGTCAAATTGGTTATTGGATCAATTCAAATCTTTTTGAACTACAAATCAAATCAAATTGATTGATTCAACCCAATCCCTAGCCAATTACAAATTTCCTAGTTGGTAGTATCCGCATCCTAGCCAAACTTATTCCTAGCCATATTTCTATTCAAACTCCTAAGCAAATCATCCAAAATCCCAACTACTGTGTATCAATCCCCTAGCACATCCTATAAAAGGCCATCATCCAAAACCCTAACAAATATCACGGCCTACAAAGAAGAAAGTGTGTGCGGCAATCAAAAATATTGAGGAAGGCTACGAAAATATTTTCTTACGGCCATACAAAAATTATTAGTGCGGTTGATACAAGGAATAGCTTGCGGCAATCAAAAAATCAAGAGAGGCTGAAAAAGTTTTCGGCAGCCAATTAAAAAAAGGGAGCAATCAAAAGAAGACACAGCCAAAAACCAAAATGCCTCATATACCTATAGTTATCAAACTCCTTGCCGCAAAAAGCCTCATTGCCTATCTCCATCATATTGTGCAACCCAACTTAGTCTAAGCTTTGGAACTTTTTGAAACATCAACTGCCGCAATCCTGACGTCCTAGCCATAACGACATCGTCTATATCTTCTCGCCGTAGGTTGCCAACGTGAAGAAGATTTGCTAAAACGAAGCTGCCGTCGGTGAGCAAAGCAGCGCCGGATACGTTGCCGTCGAAATCCATAGGAGCTCCCGAAGTCGAATGACCGCTGCTGTCAAAGCGAAAGTCGTCAGCGATCGCTGCTGCACGACCAAGAAGACGCCGAAGCTATCACCGGAGTTCCCGTCGCTGTTGCCGAAGACGAAGCATTCCGCTGCATGAAGTCGTCGCCATCGCTGTTCGGAGAAACCCAGCACGCTGCGAACGAAGCCACCGAACAACGCCGTCGACATCAGCCCTCGCCATCACCGTTTGCAGCAAAGAGACGCCGTCGTCTTTGGTGCAGCCATCGACGTCGGAGTAAAAGACGTCGTCCATCGTCGAAGCTTTACATCGCCATTGTTGAAGCTCTCGACGTCGTGCCTCAAAGCTGCCATTCCATCACCGTGGAGGCGTCAAGACGAGATCGAGAGTCGCTGCCGAAGTCACCGTTCATCGGAGAGATCGCCGTCGTTGTCGTCATCTGAATAGAGCGGAGGCCGCCGCTGCTATCATCGAGGAGAACTCACCGCTGCAAGAACGTCGTTGCCGTCAAGACCGCCAAAGGAGCAGCGCTGCCGAACTCGGTCACTGCTCGAAGAAGTTGCGCTGCCATCGCCATCAAGCAGACCGCCGTCGTTCAGAAGCTCGCTGTCGAAGAAGCCGCCGCCGTCGTTGCTAAGTTGATCACCGGAGTAACCATTGAAGTCAGAGACCGCTGCATTAAAACGCTGCTGACGTGGGCAGAGCGAAATCAACGGCGGAGATTTTACATGGAGGCCGCTTGATCACGTGAGGAGAGAACGAATCGCAAAACCACATGCTGACGTGGCTTGGGGAAATTTATTAGAGTTGCTTTGCGCACAGGCCTCTGAATTAAAAGAATTCAACTGCTTTACTATGCACACCGACGGCCAATTTAAAAGGAGTTGCTGAGCGCACAGACCAGCCAGTTTATAAGGATTTGAACTGAATTGCTTTACGCACAGACCAGTGCATAACTTGACATCCAGGAGTCGGATTGAGACACCGTTTGCGTCAGATTGGAACTGACGATGTGCTGATTGACAGAGACGCCTACACAGACACAAACTGAGCCTTTCTAAACCCTTAAACTCATTTATTTATGTATTAGTGTAACGTTCTCTGTAGGGGAAACTTTACCTATTTTTTGTGTGACTATTTTGGGACTTGTCTAGTTGGGACTAGACAATGTTGGAAGCAACGATCTAGGATCTTGGTTTGATGATGACAAACATGTCGGTATATCTAATGTGTGTGCTCAGTATGTTTCAGGCTTGGCAAAATGATATACTTTCGATATTTGGCGGATTTGCTATTCGTATAGCAAATTGGGAGAGATGGAGTGTTTGTGCACAAAGAAACTTGGACCTGGTCCAATATGGGGATGAGATGGGATGAGATGGACTTGATCAAATCTTCTAGTATGATTCTCAAATATTTGATTCTTCCAAATCCCATTTGAATTGCTATAAGATCAAATAGAATCCAATTTGATTGATTCAAACTTATCCCTAGCCAATTTCAAAAGTCCTAGTTGGTTGTGCCCTCATCCTAGCCAAATTTTCTCCTATTCAAATTCCTTAGCCAAAACAATTCTATAACATTCAAAATCCCAATCAAAATACAAAATCCCTATCTCTTAGGGACTCTCCCCAAAACCCTAGCCCTAGCCTATAAAACCTAGTTGAGGTGCTACAATATTGTGCGGCAAACATATATCAAAGGGGCAACACAAAATATTATTTGCGCAGCAACCAATAATTCATCTCCGTAGCCCTTCAGAAGCAAGTTCAACATCAACACCGTAGACCCATGGTGCTGACATCAACACGAAGCAAGCTTCGAAGCCCACACGCTGCTCAAGTCGCCATCGAGTCGGAGAAGGCCAAAGCTCACAGCTGCCGTGAACGAGCCGCCGTCAAAAAGATCTCATCTTTGAAACGTCAAGTTCTTCATCACCCGCTGCTGCTTGACTCAGGCGCCATCAACGTCGCACGGAGAACGCCCTCGAGTTGCTACCGCCATGGAGATCCATCGGAGAACCGCACGTCGAAGTTGAAGCCATCACCGTTACAATCTTGTCGAAGCTGCTTTCGTGAGCTCGCCATCGCCGTGCACCGACATCATCGCTGCAATCGGAGGCTGTCGAAGAGAACGTCCGCCGCAGTCGAAGCCCAACGCTGCATCCACCGCTGCTCGAAGAGATCTTCGCCGGTGTCATCATCGTGTGCAGACGTCGTGCTATCGCTGCTGTAGACCATTCAGTCGCCGCCCGTCGTTAAAGCGAAGTCGGACGAAGTCGCTGTGCGCTGCCTGCTTGCACGACGCTACCGGAGAAACTATCGTCGCCATCGCCCTCGAGGAATCAACGCCGCTGCTCGTCGAAGAACTCTCGAACTCATCATCGGAGCAGCTGCCGTCATCTGCCTAGCCATCGAAGAGAAGCTCGCCGTCGAAGCTGTCGCTGCTCTCATCTCTCCGACGTCGAAGCGAAGCCAGAGAAGCCGATTGCCGCCACCGCTGCCTGAAGATCATCGGAGAACGTCGTCGAAGAAGATAACATCGAAGCGAAGACGTCACCTCCACCGACGTCATCTGATCACCGCCTCCGACGAGTACCCACCGTCACAAGATCCTGCTGCATGAATTAAGAAAGGCGTGGACGGCTGCGATCGCTCCTCAAAATTATTGAACGGCCGAGATCATCCTCATGCAAGATCACGTGAAGCGAAATCGGAAGTGTGCACGAATCTCCACGTGCTGACGTGGCAATCAGATTGCCGTGCGATCGAATTCAAGAGTCTGGCTGAAGCGGCTGACGTGGCATAAGATTATTTTGGGTTTTGCTTTGCGCACAGACCGTTACTTATAGCTTTTGAACTAAAGCTGCTTAGCGCACCGACCGGCTCTTTTAAAAGGATTGCTGAGCGCACAGACCGACCATTTATTAAAGGATTGAACTGCAATTGCTTTACGCACAGACCAGTGCATATCTTGACATCCAGGAGTCGGATTGAGACACCGTTTGTGTCAGATTGGAGCTGACGACGTGCAGATTGACAGAGACGCCTACACAGATACAAACTGAGCATTTCTAAACTCTAAACTCCTTTATTGGTGTCTTAGTGTAAGGTTCTCTGTAGGGGAAACTTTTACCTATTTTTGTGGACTATTTTGGGACTTGTCTAGTTGGGACTAGATAAGTGGGACCCAGCTAGTTTGGGACTAGCTGGTAGAAAGCTTTGCTAGGATTGATAGTGAGAGGAAACACTGTGTGTGGGGTACTGAGAGTCCGGCGAGTGTAGAGACGTAGAGGGTGCTCTGAGTGTGCTCTAACTTGTGACTTTGTACCTATTGCACTATTCAATCTAGTATTAGCTTTGGGGGTTGGAGTAGGTCGTTGGGACGACCGAACCAGGGTAAATCTGCTGTGTACTCTGTGTCTGTTTTTCATTACTCTGGTTGTGCTTTTAACTGCGTGTGCTTTCTCGTGGGTTGCACGAGAATTTTTTATTAGCCTATTCACCCCCCCTCTAGGCTAGGATCCAGATCCAACAAGTGGTATCAGAGCAGGTTTAGTAGATCTAGCCTAGTTTGTGTAGGATCCTGCCAAAACAGATTTAGGATCGATAAATGAAGTTGAGACTTACGCTTGCGTATGCAGCACGGTAGTCTACGAACTTCGCCTTCGGATTCGCCACGACGGATCGAGTCTTCTCACGAACGGAGTAAGGCTACTAAATCCACAATCTAAATCTCTACGTTTAGATTAAGAACTTGGATAAAGGGAGAGGAAGTATTTCGGCAGAGCTTCGCTAGAATGAAGATGCATGCATGAATGCCATGCAAAAGTGTAAGGAAAATGGCTAACCCTTGGGTCTTATTTATAGCCCCCAAGGTAGTTATTTTAGGGTAAATTGTTCCTTTGGAACAATTTAACTAAGGTGTACCATCGTACATGGCATATTATAAGCTTAAGTTGTACCACATGCATGGTACAATATAAGCTTAAGATATTACCCCTTTATTAGCCATATGTCGCATGCACTTATGCACATATAATGCGACTTTCCCATCAATCTAGAGATCCTCTCCGAAAGGGAACATATTCCCTTTGCGCACGACTTCGTGTACGCGACGTTCGAGGTCCGTATTCCCTCGTACATCCCCTACAAGGGTGTACTAACGTCTTCCATATCCAACATCTCCCACTCACACTTGAGGGGATTGTAAGAGAACGTCTTTCTCTTAGTTCTTTCATCTATCATACCGAGAAATAGACCGTGCAACCGTCATGCGCGTAGAGTCTGTTGTTGTGCACTTGTTAGAGATACACAACGACCTCGAAGGTGCAAAGTTGAGTAGTTCAACGCATGCTTTACCCTAGATTATTTCTTCACATTTCTTATACTTTATATTCAACAATTGAATCCCATCTGGATTACAATTGGCTGGCCAGCTTTGAATCATTAAAGTCCAAATGCGAATATGAAATCAATCTTCCTCTTCTTGCGAACCTTCTGATCTTGACTAGACTCGCTTTTCTAACGTGCCCCGCCGAGCGGAATTATCATAGCCCATAAGTAACACGCTAAGATAGCGATCATCTCGTCAAATCTAAAGGAACCAATTGGAGTCCTTGAGGGTAAGAGTTAAGACCCGTATGGCCTTTGAGTCTCACATAATAGCAAACACTATTGCTACTAACTCAGTGGTCGAAATGCATACGTGGTATGAACACGTATTACAACATCACTCCTTTCCCAGGGAGAGTATGTCTTAATGATGTTGTACGGATGAAAGATCAGACACCACAGTGCCTATATTTTGAGTCCCCTTACTACCCATGAAATATTCCCGGACTCTCATCCTGCATAAGACAGATAGGATTTAAAAAATCCAATGAGATCTTTATATCCTTGTGATACAGATCTCAGATCTTTTGTAAGCATCCATATGATGCAGATCTTTCATTCGACTATCTTGTTAAAGTCATGACTCTAAATCATTCGTCTAATGATTTTGACTTTAAACTAGTCTCATCTCTATCTTATCCATCTGATAAGATAAGGCGGTTGCTCATGTGAGAGAGCCAACCTTAATCTGTCCGACATACACACAATTCAGCTGAGATTTCAAAAATGTACACAAACATTTCTTAAGAAATTCATATGCA
Organism: Scilla litardierei; assembly: GCA_030789695.1. Classification (NCBI taxonomy): domain Eukaryota; kingdom Viridiplantae; phylum Streptophyta; class Magnoliopsida; order Asparagales; family Asparagaceae; genus Scilla; species Scilla litardierei. The sequence goes on along the minus strand of CM061133.1, from coordinate 140,372,919 downwards.
ATATTGGAAAAAGAACTTATTCTTTTATTAATTTTGATCATTTACAGACATGGGAATTTACATTGGTACAACTCAGCTCCTACGTAATCCTTGAGATGATAAGTGTTTGTAAAACACATCTCTGGGGATCGCCTTCGTAAGCGGATCCGCTATCATCTCATGCGTAGATATGTACCTTATGTCTACCTTCTTGGTCTTATCATAGTCTTTTGCAAATTCGTATCGGATATCAATGTGTTTGATCTTACAAGACATATTATCCTCTTAACCGCTTTCCAGTGTACTTGCCCTGTATTGGATTGGTAACAGCTTACCATTTCCAACGGCAAAACAGATGTCCGGTCTCGTACACACCATAGCGTACATAAGACTATCAACTGCACTGGAATATGGAACTTTTTCCATAATTTCCTTTTCCTTTTGGTTCTTTGGACACGATTCCAGATATAAATTATCGCATATGCTTATATGAATATCAATGGACTTGCAGTCCTGCATATTAAATCGTTCTAGAACCTTCTTTATATAAGTCTCCTGTGAAAGAGAAAGAAGTTTCTTCGAACGGTTCCTTGAAATCTTAACTCCAAGGATATATGCGGCTTTTCCTATGCCTTTCATCTCAAATACTGATGAAAGCCAAGCCTTGATACTCATCACAAAGCCCTTGTCATTTCTGGCTATTATATAGAGACATGATAATATACTTGCTTTTAATCCTCTTGATATATACTCAGTTATCTTCATCAAGCATGGTAAAACCATTTGATAACGTTATGAAATCGTATATACCATTGCCTCGAGGATTGTTTAAGATCATATATGGACTTATGAAGTTTACAAACCTTATGTTCGTTTCCTTCTTTTACAAACCCTGTTGGTTGTTCCCTATAGATCTCCTCGTCCAATTCTCCATTGAGAAAGGCAGTCTTTACATCCATTTGATGTAATTCGAGGTATAAGAAAGCTACCATTGCCAGAATCAGGCGAATCGAGGTAAAACGCACAACAGGTGAGAAGGTCTCTTCGTAGTCTATCCCTTCCCGTTGCGTAAAACCTTTCGCGACAAGGCGAGCTTTATATCTATCTATAGAGCCATCAGCCTTATGCTTGATCTTGAGAACACATTTGTTCCCAATTGCTCTATGTCCTCTGGGTAAGTTAACTAAGTCCCAGACTTGGTTAACTTTCATGGATTTCAATTCCTCCTTCATCGCTTCCATCCATTTGTCTTTTGCAGGGCATGATACGGCCTGTTTGAAAGTAGCAGGCTCGTCATCATCTTGTAGTAAAGTCATAAAGGTTTGCGGAAATTCATCCTCAAATCTTAGAGGAGCCAACCTTGTACGACTACTACGTCGTATTTGAGATTCTTCAAGTCCTTGTTGACTCGAATTTAGATCAATTCTAATATCACTCCCACTTGAAATGTCGTTAGAATTGCTCCCACTTGGATCATTATTCCCGTATGGAATAGGATAATCGTCATTCGTATAATCCATTGGTGAAGGTTGAAATGTATTTTCGTTTTCACCAAGAATTCTCCCACTCGAATGAGGTAATCCTTCTTGATCATAAATCTCAAATAGAGATAAGTCCTGACTTATCTCGCCCTGTCTTGGAAACTCGTTTTCCAAGAAAGTGACATCCCTCGACACAAACTCAATTAGCCCACCATTGTCTTCCTGACTAACAAAAAACATAACCTTTGGAGTTTTCTGCGTATCGTATAAAGATACATTTCCTTCCCCTTGGCCCAAGTTTGCCATACTTATGGGAGGAAATATGTGCGTAGAATGCACAACCCCAAGGTTTCAAAATGTTTAAGTCAGGAGACCTTTGGTTCCACAACTCATAAGGAGTGGAGCTAACTGATTTCGAGGGTACGCGGTTCAAAATGAAAGCGGCCGTCAATAATGCATCACCCTAAAAGGTGATTGGCAAGTTAGCTTGCGCCATCATTGAACGGACCATTTTTCATTAAATTCCTATACCTCCTTTCTGCAACACCAATTTGTTGAGGAGTATAAGGCATAGTTACCTGATGTACTATGCCTTTTTCATCACAAAGTTCCTTTAAACTTGTTGATTGATATTCACCGCCCCTATCGGTTCGCACGACCGATCTAATTGATTCTCCACTAAACTCATATAGTTTTTAAAGCAGGTTTAGTGCTTTCACTTTTGTGGGATATCAAATAGATATGACCGAATCGGGTGAAATCATCAATAAAAGTGATGAAATAGGACTTCCCGCGTCTTGTCTTGACATTCATCGGACCACATATGTCCGAATGGATAAGCTGTAATGGAACCTCGGCCCTTGTGCCGGTTCCAAACAGCTTGCGACAAGATTTCCTCACAAGGCAATGTTCGCAGGTCGACATTTCAACCTTTGAAACATTGGATAGAAGGCCACGTTTGGCAAGTCTATCCATACGCGTTGGTCCAATATGACCAAGCCTTGTGTGCCAACAAATTATATTAGACTCATTAGTCAAAAAATTTGTCACAAGGAAATTTTCATTACATGAGGAATTATACATTGTACTTATTACAATAAATCCTTTGAAATACAAACCCAGTACCAAATAAAGGAATTATTACAAAAATAGGTCCATATTACAATCATGAAGGAACCAACTATAACCAAGACCCATTAAATTGACCACAGTTTCAATATTCCTTTGAATATATGGAATGAAGAGAACTTCATGAAGTAGGAGAGTGTGGTCGTTGTCCAAGACTAGCGTGCGAGTCCCAACGCCTTTCACTTCAACACGTGTGTTGTTTCCTACATTGATCCACTTCATTCCTTGGGGTATCCGGTGATACTCCACGAAGGACCGTCTGTCCCTTGTTATGTGGTTGGTGGCACCTCGTCACTTCCACTCGTACACGAATGAGCATAGTGACCGAGCTTGTTGCACTTGAAGCACTTGATCCTTTTCAAGTCTTTCTTCTTGTGCCATTTGTTGTGCCCACCTTTATGTTTGGGTTCCTTGGTAGACTCAGGTTGCTTATTACGTTCATTAGAAGACTTCGAACGATCTTTACGTTTCTTTCCCCCGTGTGAGGAACTAGCAACCATGTGCACTTCTGCACTTGGCTTGGCAACCGCAAGCCGCTCTTCCTCTAATTCGAGGTGCTTGGAAACATCGTTGAAGGTCTTGATGCTCTCATTATGAGTGAGATGCATCTTCAACTGATCCCACCCATTTGGTAGGGAACGTATGACTGCTTGGATTTGTTGCTCATCTGTGAGCACATGACCTGCATCCTTTAACTCCGAGATAAGGTTCGCCATATGTCGCAGATGTTTCCCCATGGAATGATCTGGACGATTCTTATATGAATCGAACCTTATAGTTAAGGAGCGAAGTTTGGACACCGATGTGCCACCGAACTTCTCCTCTAGCTTGGACCATATGTCCATGGCTAGGTCATGTTCTCGGAAGATGCGCATTATGTCATCAGCCATACTGCTTAATAACTCTTTTGAAGCGAAGAGCACCGATTGACGTTGCTTAATAACGTAATGCGCGCTATCTTGTTCTTCCGAGACCAAGCATCAAAAGCTTCCTTGTCTCGTCGGTGTTGGGCCGTAGTGCCCAACTCTGGTTCAATCATAACGTTCTTTAGAGTTTCGAGCACTTCTTGCTCCTCTAGAACGTATTGTATCTTGATGGACCAAAGGTTGTAATTATCGCCGTTGAGTTTTTCATCTCTGTTTAACTCAGCGACGATATTCTTTGAAGCGGAAGACATTTTACTTTTAAAATGCTGCAAAAGACACAAAACCGAAGGTTTGATCAAAACATTGCATAAAAATTCTTAAAATATAACTCCCACTTGAAATGATAATAGAATATCCCATTTGGATAGTTCTAAAAATTCAAATCCCACTTGGAATTATATTATATTTGATAAGTTACTTTCGAAAAATATTGAAGATGTTGTTCTAGAATCGAAAAGGTCTCTATGATTCCAATCACCATCTAGAACAACCTTCAATATTCCCCCATCACTTATCAAACAATCGTACTCTTATAGTACTTCGCAGCGGAAAATCACTTTTGAAAAACATATCTTTCAAAATGGAATAGGTGAGAGTTTGCGCAAAGAATTTTAGCGCAACAATTGCCAAGCCACGAGACCTGTTCTACACACCCATGGGTTAGATAACCATGGCCGGATCGTGGTAGGACTTGGAATTCTAAATTGCGCTATCCCGATTAAGGACGGGACATAACCTATTTGAAAATGAGTAGAGCACAACGTCATAAGTACATTAGCTAATCTCCGTAGAGTAGAGCACAATGACATGGCTAATCTCGCATGAAGTAGAGCATTACGGCTAATCTTCAAGGAGTAGAGCACTACGGCTAATCTCGCATGAAGTAGAGCACTTAGGCTAATCTTCAAGGAGTAGAGCCTTTAGACACCCCGTATGGGCTAGTCGGCACTGTGGTTAGCCCCGTATGGGCTAATCGGCACATTCGAGCTTG